>SNQN01009013.1:7850-26944 GCA_008642245.1 Bassia scoparia | reverse complement strand
CGAATTCATGAAACTAAGAAAATGACTAAGAATTTTTGTAAGTGTTACTAACACTTATGGTATATGTGAAATAAGGTAAAGTAGTGTTTTTTGTGCAATACAATCAAATTAAAGTACGAAGTACAAAAACAAACTATAGAAATAATATGATAGCAGATTGTACTCAATTGTTGCGAGTTATAGTGATGTAAAAAAGCAATATATCCTCCGTAATAAATTAATTGTAACAATTATACCTTCCACGCATGTCGAGACAAAACTTTAAAGATTAATATTTTTTAATTATATATTTGTAAAAATTATAAATACTAACTCATAAAAAAAAACTACAAGTTGAATTGAATTTAACGAGACCCCCAAATGACAATATTTTTCTTACGTATTTAAGTCACAAATTACGTTCAAAGTGAAAAGTATAAATATTGTCAAATTATTGATTTTATTTTGAATTTATTTTAATACACGATAAGTAAAAACTTTTTATCAATAACCAACGTTTTTATCTGTATTGATCAAGTAGTAGCCTTATAAGACAATACTCTAGTTAAGTATTCAATTATTTCTTTGTCAGATGGGAAAGAGTGTAATATTGTTAGTTACTTTTTTTATTTCTTTTAGAAAACTCATTATTTAATAGGTGGTGCATAGCTATGAGAGTATGAACCTTAAGATTTATATATATTTTAATATTTTCCTAATTTGCAATTCTCACGAACAGAGCCAAAAATACAGCAGAAAATGACTGAAAAAGGGTCTGACATTTTCTAGGGTAGGTGTAGACGTGTAAGTCTATGGACTATGGTTGTGAACAATTACAACATATTCATTTATTAGGTGTAATTCTCACTTTCCTCATTATTGGGCTTCAAGTCCTTCAATAGTTGAATTTTTTTTGTCCCATGAGTGAGGCCTTGCATTGGCCCTGCTGGCCCCCTCCCTCTGCCCTTAGATTTACCAAAAATTTCAAATTTGATGCAACCCAGAAAAATTAAGACGCAAAATTTAATATCCCACAAATGTTTGAATCTTCCCTTGATTTAGGAACAAAGAATCATCGAAATATGCAAAACAATCAAATTTTGATTGCTACCCAGATAAGAGACAAACAATAAAGATTAGGAAAATTCTAAGTTATACACATTGATATAGCGTTTTCTAACTTATACCTATATTTTTGAGACTTTCTCAACTATACCCATGAACTAACAATTATTAATCAATTGTACCTTAACTCAACTCTTATAGTTAACCTTAGTTAACTTTAATAAAAAAAAACAAAGAAGTCAATTCCTTACAACAACCCACCACATACCACCCAACCCGTAATAACAAACCCATTTAAAATTTAACTAAGGTTAGTTTTTTAACTAGAGGACGGTATCATTGATTAATGATGGATAGTTCATATTATATTTGAGAAAGTCTCAAAAGAATATGTACAGTTTAGAAAATGTTTATACCATATGTGTATAGCTTAGAATTTCCCATAAGATTATGAAATGCTTGAAAGAAGGAAACTGGTTGACTGACATCAAGCTAAAATCAACCAAAGACACGAGTATTACATCTGAAAACCCTACCTTAACCCTGGATACTCATTTTCATTTCAAATACGTATTAGTAATAATTGAGTATTTAAAAAGTGTAAATTGCATTAAACATAAACCCTAAATTCAAAGTAATCAAAGAGAAACATGACTCACCTCAAACACACGCTCACCAACCGCACAAATATGCCTCCAACTGAAAGCCACAGGAAAACAACAACCCAATAGGAAAACCAAGTTGAGGTATTTGGTTCGCAGCGCGCAGACCATAAAAATCACCCAAATATCAAAAAATCGATATATGAGATGGGCAAATTAGATGAAGGAGGAAAAAAAGAGGAATCGAAATGAGTGGAAATTTTTTGGAAGAGATGAGGTAGATGGAGAATAGGGGAGATGAGCAGATAGGAAACCCACGTTAATGAAGGTGAAAAAGATAGAAAACCAAAAACATGGCATAGATTGTAATTATGGCATATTAAGTAATGGCATATTGTAAATAGAGATACAATGAAGGGTATTTTCGTAATTGAAAATTTGGCAAAAACCAAACACACACATTTAAGAGTTGATGGGATACTGGCCTATCAGGAAAAAAAAAAAAAAAAAAAAAAAAAAAAAAAAAAAAAAACATAGTAAACAAACAACTAACCTGACAACTAACCATCACAATTCACAACCCAACCTACTTTAACTATTTCAGAGGTGATCATGGGTCGGGCTAGGTTGGGCGAGCCTGGCAAGGAATTTAGGCCCTTAAATCGAGGCTCGTTTCAGGTCTAAATTGTTGTTCAAAACCCGAGAAATTAGAGCAGATCTACAGGCTTCCAGGCCAGACCCAAAAAATTAACCAAAAAACCTTAAATTTGACCGCCAAAGCCCAGACCAAAAATGAAAAATTCGATACTCGGCCAAAAAAAGTTGTGACCAAAGCTCTTCAATTTTAAGGACCGGACTCTATTTGATCACCTCATTCCTTAAAACTTGGCACTAATGTATAGAATGATCACTTATAAAGTACGTACAAAATAAGGAAATACATTGACTATGGTTGAGTGGTTGACTAATGACTTGTGATTGCCTCAATGATGGATTTGATGGGGTAAATGTTCATCAAACAGATTCATGTTTCTAGTTTTGAACCATCAAACAATTATACAGCACTTTGTTTTATGTACGAGTAGTTTTTTTCTTACATACAGTATCTTCAAGCTAGTTTCTTTCGCACTATGAAGACATTAACCATTGTTTATCGTCGCAGTTAAGTTTGATTAGTTAGCAATTAACTATTTTGTCCCTAGCCGAAGCTTAAGGTACGTGTTTAGTAATCAGCTAGGCAGCTAGCTAGTGATATATATGTGATTATGTGAGCACTTGCGTATTTGATTCTTCATTAATTAAGGCTTGTCGCAATCCTTATGCTTACTTATTAATTAGGGCAGTTGTTTTTAATTAATTAAGGCTGTTAATTATGCTAAGTCTTAGATCTTTCCACCTTCAGTGATATTTGAGTAGAAATAATATCTTTACTGGTGGAAGTAACGAAACTACACTAAACTAAACTTCTGTGCACGTACGACACTAAGGGTGAATCAAATAGATTTGGCAAAGGCTCATAATGTTGGCTAACAAGTGGAGCTCAAATAAGTAAGCTTTACTTAATCACGAAGGTTAACTTAATTCTAGATTATCAAAAGCTTTACTTATTTTTGGTTAATTGAGCAAAGATTAACTTATTTTTTGCAATTTCTCCTTTTTAAAATAAAAAATACACTTTATAAGATTTTTCTCGCAAAAATGAACTTCTAAAAGGTTTTCTTTTGCAAAAATTTTCCTAGAATGTATGATCGTAAGAACTCAAATTCTCGAAGGATTGAATTCCCAAAAACTTCACCTCCACAAAAAATTAAGCACCGGKAGTCCAGTACATGTCATTAGTCAATTGTCAGAGTTCATTAAACAAAAATGTAATTTGGCAGTACTACCATCATACAACAAGACTGAATTTTGATCAATAAAAGAAAAAAAGAAAAAAAGACTGAATTTTGATCAATAAAAAAAATTTAAAACTCCAGTAGGTAATTAGGTAATGATGTCTAAACGATCTCTTGTGAGATATGCAAGGAATTCAGTGGAACGCTTCCACCTCTTCACCAAAATGCTTCAATAAATCCTCCAGTGACATTGGAGAATGATCGTTCTTATCTCTCACCCTTACGGTCACCTGTGTACAATGTTTTGATTACAAWTAGATCGTATTAGTTTAAGGGAAATATATAGTTTCCTTACATAAGTTAAGGAATACCATTGGCATTAGAAAAGGAAATAATTACAATAAAAAGATCAATTTTAGACATGTAAAGCAGATAATCTTATGCAATTAGAGATGCTCAAAACAGATAATTTGAGAATAGTTCATACCACCCGGTTTTCGGCATCCTTTTCTCCAACTACCAGTATGTAGTTGTACTGCGACATCTGAGCTTCTCTTACCTGCAGGTGTCAAAATGTCAGACTTGTTATCGAAAGAGCAATTCTCTAAGAATATGACCCCAAGAGGTTAACAAACATAATTAATGTCATTCAACCTCTAAAGCAGGAATCTTTCTATATTTGATTTCAAGTCTCGAGGGGGGTAAATCCAGATAACAGAAAAACCATCAAGCATCTCAAGCTTTGGGAAACAGTTGCAGGCTTTAATTGTAGTACCAGATTCTCGGGGAATATGGCCATACCATGCCCATTCATTGACGCCAAAACAATCAAGAAAGGCTTATCACTATATTTCTTTACACTTCCTAATTTGTTTCCTCTCCTGTTTTCCATTATAGTATTTGACTACAGGTTGACTGTCGACTCATTCACTATCATAAAACCGTAGTAATATAGCACAAATTTGAATTCGTTTCATTTCCTTTATACCACTTAGACTACAAATTGACCTCTTGACTCATTTGCTATCTTAAAGCAAGGAGTTGCTACACTCTCATATACAGATAGATATATAGATTGATGTCGTACACGGTACACACATACAGGTCAATAAGCATTGACCCCATCCAGAATGAAACAAAGAAGTTAAGAGGGGAAAAAAAAAAGTTCCGTAGATGACTATAACAATATAACTAAACAACAGTCCAAAAGAAACTGATTACCTTTTTGTTGATTGTTTTATCACTTATGTCTACATCAACAAAATATCCAGCCTTGTGAATCTGGTCACACACCTGCAAACATAACAAAGAAGAATTTCATAAAAAGTTCCATGAAAGCATCTCGCAATTTGCAGTATGTGCTGCAACCATATACCATGGAAGTCTCTTAAGATGTACAACAGTCTGATGCTTTACAAACAAACCAAACAAGAACCAAAAGCAAAGCACATCTCAGTGACAATCAGTATGATCTCTATTACCTCTTGAGCGTTACGTGAAGATTTTTCTGAGACAGTGCAAACAATTGCTTGACGTGGACTTAGCCAAAACGGCCATTTCCCTTGAAGTGCTCCAAAGAATTGCAAACATTCGTTCCACAGAGCCAAGGATGGCTCGATGAATCACAGGTCGTTCGGTTTTTGCTTCATCTTCTGTTGAGTATGATAACTTAAATCGCAAGGGGAGTTGGAAATCCAGCTGCAATCAGATCCATAATATCAGATAGTAGCACACAAAAACTAGTCTTTCTATAATGAAAGTGAGAAAACACAACAAACCTGTAAAGTTGCACATTGGAATTTCTCTTCAAGGCATCAGAGACTAATATCTATCTTTGGTCCATAAAATGCACCATCTGCTTCATTTAACTGTAAATATATAAACATGAAGAGCCGTTGTTATCTGTTAAAGTCATATATTACAATTTTCTAGTAAAAGGAACTCTTGAGGAATGTGCAGTGCGGAAAAATTAGAGAGGTTTCTAGTGAGTAACAACATCAAATGCAATATAGTTTTTCATTTGCTATGACTTCACCTTGTTCATGATGAGGAGCAGTGGCAGACCAACAATTTTAAAATTGTGGGTCACTATCGAAAACTAAGTAACATGTTACAATAATACTTCCCATCAGTGCCTTAGTGCATGAAGTGCCATGAACGATCTCAAAAAGCTAAAATATTTTGCAAGAGCTATTTAAAACAATAAATTTCACAGCAAAAATCACAGATCCCAAACGGTTTTCTTTCTTTGGGTAGAGGAGAAGAGGGAGCAAACTCATATATTACCTGCCATGGCTTACCAAACTCATTCAAAGCTTCAGTAAGTGCAGCTCGGCCTTGTTCCAAGTCTCTATTTCTCTAGGTACTTCTCTGGTTCTAACATACAATCACAAAACATAAATAATTAGTAAAACATTAAAACAGCAATATCAACATTGCTTTCAAGTTTCAACTAATCCAGTGAAAATCACAAATCATGCAGTAATCTCATATAGCTTATTGTATGCAACTAACAGCAAGTGCATTCGAAGAACTCAGAGAGATTTATGCATATCTTCAAGCCATGACATAGAACAAACTTTGTATTTCTGTAAGCATTTGCTAGTAGCATCCTTTTAAGGAAGACAGAGAAATGCATTAACAAATACATCTTGCCTAGTAATAAAACTTGCACTTTTCCAAGGTCCATTTCTTTGTTTTTATCTGCCATTGACTTCCACCAACATAGCAAAATACATATTCTTTATCAATGCAACATGATTCAAAAGGTCATATCAAAGGACTTCACAGACAACCAACCTTATTTAACATAACTTGATCATTATAAGAAAGCAGAAAGAGAAACTATCCTAAACAGTTGATCAAATACAGTTCTTGCAAAACTCTGAAAGTCCTCAAAATCAATACACCACAATATGATGCAAGTGATATCTTCTGATTCAGAGTGAAAACCTACATTTATGCTACACTGTCCTCAATATAGTCTCACTGTCTACAACTAGTTCTCAGTCGCAACATTGGTATTACTATTATGTTTTCATGCTATTCAAGAAAAATGTAAGGTTTCTAGGGATATAAAAACTACCACAAGCCCACGATCTATATTAAACTAGAGATTTCACAAAAAGCATCTCAAGAACAGTACATGTTTGTTTCCAAAGGTATATATAAAACATGGCAAACAGCTGCAAACCATCAACAGGCTCATACATAGAAGAAAAAAAAACAGGTCTACTACACCTACTATGTAACAAGATTGTTCCATCAAGGAATTTCTTAAATAACAATACATACTGAAAAAGATAGGCTCTTGACTCTGTCTGTAATTGAACACGGATTCTGCAATTTCCAAGAATCCATATCATCATTTGCTGTCAAATAAAATTGGAACAAACAATACAATTGTATGCAACAAAGCAAACACCCGATGTTTGAAATCAAAGAGTCCATTGTAACCATGTCAATCATACTTCCTCCGTTTTTTTTAGATGTTACACTTTCTAATAGGCCTAGCATTGGGCCAAATAACAAAGGGTGATTAACAAAAAGTAAGGGTAAGATTTAGATATTAATTAAATGTACATGGGACCACCCATGTGGCTATGTGAGTAATTTTTACTTTTGGTGGGAAAGTACATGTGGGACCAAACTCAAAATAGAATTAAGGGAATAAGTGTAGGTTTGTCATTTCATGCTTTGACAACTACTAAAAATGAAAAGAAAAAAAGGGTACATCTAATTCAAAACATACCCAAAATAGAAAATGTAATCTAATGAAAAAGGAGGAAGTATCTATCAATAGCTAACATTAATATTCACATTAGACACCATTTTTTATCATTACCTTCCAGATTAGAATATTTATTTTGCCAAAAAAGAAAAGAAAAAAGTTTGTGTGAATGCAGACATGAAAAAAAAAAAAAAAAAAAGAAAAAACCACCACAACAAAAAAAATTCAGAGAATACAAATGTTAAAAAAGTCTGACAAGGGTTGTTATACTAATACACATGGGATAGTAATAATAATAATTAAGACAAAAGGAAGTGTCATACAGTTGATAGCTTTAGCTCAAAGGTAAACCCAAATTTTCCATACACATAGTCGATAAAATTGAGCGCTGCCATAACTTCATCCTTTACCTGAACATTTACAAACACAAGATCATTATCTGGACAAGCCGAAAAGAAAAGGTAGTCATATAATACAGCCATCATCAAAACAAACTTACTTGAGTTTGCCTGCAGAAGATATGAGCATCATCCTGAAACAGCCATGAACTTTAAATATATGAAACAACTCATATGCCCCAAAAGAAACTAGAAAGTTTTAGGAAAAAAGATAATGTAGCAGCATGACAACCTCGACCAAACAATTCTATGAAAATCACCAAGCTTAGGATATTGAAAGGTAAATTTGGTTACAACCAATGAAGCTATGATGTATAATTAAACCCATGCAAACAGCTATACATCATGCAAAATTCGCTGGGCACATTTTGGGAACTACAGCTTTCTGGCTAATGTAGAGTATATTTGCACTTGATCCCCTTCAACAGAGAAGTTCCTTTAGGGACCTCAGTTGAGTCAGTTTACTTAACCCCAACTACATAAAGTCGCAACTTGAATTACTGTACCTGCTGAAATCTCCTAACACGAGTCAARCCTGTGAGTGCACCACTAGCCTCATTCCTGTGCAGCACTCCAAAATCAGCAAAGCGGAGAGGAAGCTCTGCATATGTTAGAAATTCTAAGGTCAAATTCCAAATAAGAAGTCACAAGGTGGCACTGCCAAAAAAGATAAATGCATTTTTGCGTTTTATAAAAAAAATAAAACAAAAAGAAAATTATTTGCACGAGTTACAGTTACAGAGGATGATATCACATAAATTATAATTATGATACATATGCACCATTGCAAAAGTAACCACAAAACAACCATATTTCAGTTGCGGGATGATCACAACAAATTATAAAGGACAATAAACAATAGGTATAATARGCAAAACAAGCTAAATCTGGCAAATACCTCTGTATGAACGCACTCTGTGCTCAAACATCAAGCAATGCCCTGGACAATTCATTGGCTTAAGCCCATACTCTTGTTTTTCAATCTGCAAGGGAAAAAATATTCCATAACATCAGACAGAGGAACCAAGGTACCTTGTTCAAACAAAATGTTGAATGTCAACTGATTAACTGAGATGTACTTTTACTATAAATTTGAAAATGGCGATGGTTTATACTTGCAAGGAAAAGCCTATTCAAAAAATCAGCAGTTCTAGTAGTAGAAGCAATTAGGATAGTCATGAGTCACTTCAGATTCAGTACGTGTAAGCTGTGAATAATTAACTCTCCACATGTCTAAAGAAAAAATACTATTAAATGCTAATAAAACTAGTCACTGTGTTGGCTATTTATTGTTGAATGAAATAACAAGGCGCCAAACTAAGRTGTTCTCTTTTCTTCGAAGTGAAATTAGGAAACGGATAAAAGCATTAAACAAGCAATTGAAAAGACGGTTTCTTAAATAAAAAATGAGTCAAACTTCAGACGGAAACCAGTTAAAACCATTCCTAGCAAGCTTATAGTCAATCTCAATTTCGATGCACTTAATTCAAGTTCATATACAGCACATGAAACAACAGAACTGCATAGCAACTGCCAACTTGCCAAGTCTAGTTGGAGAAAATATCAAAGAACAACGCCATGTTCATACATATATATATTCTACAAGTTACACAGAAGCCTTTTTGCCATCTATTCGCCTGATTAATAGTACTATTTTACCCTAATGGACTTATAGTATCTTATAGAAAAGTTTTCTCGCATATCTGAACTTTTCAACTGCTTAAGTATACGAAGACTAATCCTTAGGTGCACCTACACGGCTACACGAGTGGGCCTCATTTTTGAATTTGAAAAAAAAAGGACACCACAACAAATCCCCTAAGCTATCACCTCCATAAAAAGCAAATACATCATAACAACATGCCATGGAGATAGATGAATGCTCACGTCAAACACAAACATGTTCTCCTTGTAGTTTGCAGCATGTCCAGATGTTTCCCACAGTTGCATATTGTAAATATTTGGACTGATTACCTAAAATCAGCATACAATCATTAGACCAGGTCAGTAATATGAATTCAAAGTTGATGAAAATGACTAAGTTGATATGAACCTCTTCATAGCCTCTATTCCTATATTCATTTCGAATAAAGTTCATCAATTTATTGTATACACGAGTACCAAGTGGAAGAAAAAACCAGCTTCCTGGGCTGAAAATCAGAAGAAAGTAGAATCATTAAAGGTCATTCAAACACAGTAAATCACTGCCATGAGCATTCATTTCTGCATACCTGAGTGGGTGACAAAAGAAAAGCTCCTGTTTAACACCCAATAACCTGTGGTCATATTTTTTAGCTTCCTCCAGCTGCTTAAGATATTCCTAACAAAATAACATACAGAGACATCAGCTGTTGCAATGCTTGAACAATTTTTAACTGCACTAGTGCACTAATGGAATTCGGCCATAAATAACCCAGCCCAGTATCGAATATGTTCAAAAAAAAAAAAAAAAAAAAAAAAAAGCTTCCAAAGAAAACCATTGAATTAAAAACTCCTTGCCCCATAAAAAATATCAAACATGAGGTACCGAAAGAAATCAAGATTATAAATAAGTTGCGGGTAAAAGCAGACAGTACAAAAATTTTGAACTAAGGAAAGAGCGCACAGCCAGTTACATTGCTACTAAAGTTGGACAGATTGTACACTATCAATGTGCTATGTAATTATTGCATGGGCATAAAATGCCCCGAGATGAATTATGTACAAACCACACAAGTTTGAGAATCTAGAAATGTCTACTANGAGCCGTTGTTATCTGTTAAAGTCATATATTACAATTTTCTAGTAAAAAGGAACTCTTGAGGAATGTGCAGTGCGGAAAAATTAGAGAGGTTTCTAGTGAGTAAAACCATCAAATGCAATATAGTTTTTCATTTGCTATGACTTCACCTTGTTCATGATGAGGAGCAGTGGCAGACCAACAATTTTAAAATTGTGGGTCACTATCGAAAAACTAAGTAACATGTMACAATAATACTTCCCATCAGTGCCTTKGTGCATGAAGTGCCATGAACGATCTCAAAAAGCTAAAATATTTTGCAAGAGCTATTTAAAACAATAAATTTCACAGCAAAAATCACAGATCCCAAACGGTTTCTCTTTCTTTGGGTAGAGGAGAAGAGGGAGCAAACTCATATATTACCTGCCATGGCTTACCAAACTCATTCAAAGCTTCAGTAAGTGCAGCCTCGGCCTTGTTCCAAGTCTCTATTTCTCCTAGGTACTTCTCTGGTCTCTAAACATACAATCACAAAACATAAATAAAATTAGTAAAACATTAAAACAGCAATATCAACATTGCTTTCAAGTTTCAACTTAATCCAGTGAAAAATCACAAATCATGCAGTAATCTCATATAGCTTATTGTATGCKACTAACAGCAAGTGCCATTCGAAGAACTCAGAGAATTTATGCATATCTTCAAGCCATGACATAGAACAAAACTTTGTATTTCTGTAAGCATTTGCTAGTAGCATCCTTTTAAGGAAGACAGAGAAAATGCATTAACAAATACATCTTGCCTAGTAATAAAAACTTGCACTTTTCCAAGGTCCATTTCTTTGTTTTTTATCTGCCATTGACTTCCACCAACATAGCAAAATACAATATTCTTTATCAATGCAACATGATTCAAAAGGTCATATCAAAGGACTTCACAGACAACCAACCTTATTTAACATAACTTGATCATTATAAGAAAGCAGAAAGAGAAACTATCCTAAACAGTTGATCAAATACAGTTCTTGCAAAACTCTGAAATGCCTCAAAATCAATACACCACAATATGATGCAAGTGATATCTTCTGATTCAGAGTGAAAACCTACATTTATGCTACACTGTCCTCAATATAGTCTCACTGTCTACAACTAGTTCTCAGTCGCAACATTGGTATTACTATTATGTTTTCATGCTATTCAAGAAAAATGTAAGGTTTCTAGGGATATAAAAACTACCACAAGCCCACGATCTATATTAAACTAGAGATTTCCACAAAAGCATCTCAAGGAACAGTACATGTTTGTTTCCAAAGGTATATAAAACATGGCAAACAGCWGCAAACCAATCAACAGGCTCATACATAGAAGAAAAAAAACAGGTCTACTACACCTACTATGTAACAAGATTGTTCCATCAAGGAATTTCTTAAATAACAATACATCACTGAAAAAAGATAGGCTCTTGACTCTGTCTGTAATTGAACACGGATTCTGCAATTTCCAAGAATCCATATCATCATTTGCTGTCAAATAAAATTGGAACAAACAATACAATTGTATGCAACAAAGCAAACACCCGATGTTTGAAATCAAAGAGTCCATTGTAACCATGTCAATCATACTTCCTCCGTTTTTTTTTTAGATGTTACACTTTCTAATAGGCCTAGCATTGGGCCAAAATAACAAAGGGTGATTAACAAAAAGTAAGGGTAAGTAATTAGATATAATTAAATGTACATGGGACCACCCATGTGGCTATGTGAGTAATCTTTTACTTTTGGTGGGAAAGTACATGTGGGGACCAAAACTCAAAATAGAATTAAGGGAAAATATGATAGGTTTGTATTTCTTGCTTTACACTTACTCGAAATTGAAATGAAAAAAAGAAGGGTAACATCTAATTTCAACATACCCAAATAGAAATGTACATTAATGAAAAACGGAGGAAGTATCTATCATAGCTAACATTTAATTACATTAGTCACATTTTTTATCATTACCTCTCAGATTAGAAATTTTATTTTGCCCAAAAAGAAAAAGAAAAAAGTTGTTGATGCAGACATGAAAAAAAAAAAAAAAAAAAAAAACACCACAACAAAAAAATTCGAGAATACAAATGTTAAAAAGTCTGACAAGGGTTGTTATCTATTACACATGGGATGTATATAATATTAGACAAAAGGAAGTTGTTCATACAGTTATAGCTTTAGCTCAAGGTAACCATTTTCCATCACACTAGTCGATAAAATGAGCGTTGCCATACCATCTACCTGAACATTTACAAACACGATCTATTATCTGGACAAGCCGAAAATAGTCATATAATACAGCCATCATCAAAAAACTTTACTTGAGTTTGCCTGCGAAGATATGAGATCATCTGAACAGCCTGACTTTAAAATATTGAAACAACTCTATGCCCAATGAAACTGAAGTTTAGGAAAAAGTAATGTAGCAGCATGACAACTCGACCAAACAATTCTATGGAATCACCAGCTAGGATATTGAAGGTAAATTTGGTTACAACCATGAGCTATGATGTATATTAACCCATGCAACAGCTTATACTCATGCAAAATCGCTGGGCACTTTTGGGACTACAGCTTTCTGGCTAATGTTAGGTATATTTGCACTTTGATCCCTTCAACAGAAGGAGTTCTTTAGGGGACTCAGTTGAGTCAGTTTACTACACAATACATAAAGTCGCAACTTGATTACTGTTACCTGCTGATCTCTAAACGAGTCAATCCTGTGAGTTGCACCAGCTCATTCCTGTTGCAGCACTCCAAAATCAGCAAAGGGAGAGAAGCTCTTGCATATGTTGAAATTCTCAAGGTCAATTCCAAATAAGAAGTCACAAGGTTGGCACTTGCCAAAAAAGATAAATGCATTTTTGCAGTATTTATAAAAAATAAAAACAAAAGAAAATTTTTGCACGAGTTCACAGTTACAGGGATTGATATCACATAAATTATAATTATTGATCAATATGCACCATTGCAAAAGTAACACAAAACAACCATATTTCAGTTGCGGGATTGATCACAACAAATTATAAAGGACAATACACAAAGGTTAATTGCAACACAAGCTAAATCTGGCAAATACCTCTGTATGACGCACTCTGTGGCTCAAATCAAGCAATGCCCTGGACATTCATTGCTTAGCCATACTTGTTTTTTCAATCTGCAAGGGAAAAAAATATTCCATAACATCACGACAGAGGACCAAGGTACCTTGTTCAAACAACATGTTGATGTCAACTGATTAACTGAGATGTACCTTTTACTATAAATTTGAAATGAGCGATGGTTTATACTTGCAAGGAAAAGCCTATTCAAAATCAGCAGTTCTAGTAGTAGAAGCAATTAGGATAGTCATGTGCAGTCACTTCGATTCAACGTTCGTGAAGCTGTGAATAATTAACTCTCCCACTGTCTAAAGAAAATACTATTAATGCTATTAACCATGTCACTGGTGTTGGTATTTATTGAATGAATAACAAGGCGCCCAACTAACTGTTCTCTTTTCTTCGAAGTGAAATAGTGAAACGGAATAAAAGCCATTAAACAAGCAATTGAAAAGACGGTTTCTTAATAAAAAATGAGTCACTTAGACGAAACCAGTTTAACCATCCTAGCAAGCTTTAGTCAATTCTCAATTTCGTTGCACTTAATTCAAGTTCATAACAGCATGCAACACAAGAACGCATAGCAATGCCAAGCTGCCATTCTAGTTGGAGAAAATATCAAAGAAGACACGCCATGTTCATACATATATATTTTACCAAGTTACACGAAGCCTTTTTGCATCTATTCGCTGATTATAGTACTATTTTACCCTAATGGACTTATATAGTATCTTATAGAAAGTTTTCTCGCATATCTGAACTTTTCAACTGCTTAAGTATCGAGACTATCCTTAGGTTGCAACTACACGGCTACAGAGTGGGCCTCATTTTTGATTTGAAAAAGGACACCACAAATCTCCCTAAGCTATCACCTCCATAAAAAGCACATACATCATACAATGCCATGGGAATAGAATTGAATGCACGTCAAACACAATGTTCTCTGTAGTTTGCAGCATGTCCAGCTGTTTCCCACAGTTGACTATTGTAATATTTGACTGATTACCTAAATCAGTACATCATTAGACAGGTCAGTAATATGAATTCAAAGTTGATGAAAAATGACTAGTTGATATGAACCTTTCATAGCCCTCTATTCTATATTCATTTCGAATAAAGTTCATCCCCCCCCTAATTTTATTTATAAACGAGTACCATGGAAGAAAAACAGTTCTGGGCTGAAATGCAGAAAAAGTAGAATCTTAAAGGTCATTCAAACACAGTAAAATCCTCCATGAGCATTCATTTCTGCATACCTGTGGGTGACAAAGAAAAGCCTGTTAACCCCATACCTGGTGCATTTTTAGCTTACTCCAGCTGCTTAAGTTCTAACATACATACAAAAGACATCAGCTGTTTGCAATCTGCTTGAACAATTTTTAATGCCTATTGCACTAATGGATTCCGGCCATAAATACCCCAACCTAAGTATCGATAATGTTCAAAAAAAACAAAAAAAAAGCTTCCAAGAAAAACCATTGATTAAAATCCTAGCCCCATAAAAATATCAAACCTGACGACCGAAAGAAAATCAAAGATTTTAATTAAGTGTCGGGTAAAAGAGACCAGTACAAAATTTTGAACTAAGGAAGAGCGCACAGCCGTTATTATTGCTACTAAAGTTGGACAGTTGTACACTATTCAATGTGCATTAATTATTGCATGGCATTAAATGACCCGAGATGAATATGTAAAACAACACCAGTTTAAGAATCTAGAATCTATATTAATTGAGTACTTCAAGCGTTTTGAATTTCAGATAAGATTCCATAAACCCTTTGCAAGCTTTCCCGATTTTTCACCCCTCCATAAGCAGATGAAGCCTGCACCATCGCAAAGATAATTCATATATCAGAACTCTCCAGGGAAATTTAAGAAAACAGATGGTAGTTAAGAATCACCTATTAAGCAACTGAAGTTACAATGAAGTATTGGGATTATGGGGCCCGCGACAAGATCAACCAACGACCACACTATATACAGTTATTGTTTTATCTTCGTAATATGATGATTTTCAACTAAACCATACATATTTAACACGAGTGTGGAACAGAAAAATTATTTAAACAATCCTCAAGGGAGATCACTCAAACAACAGCCACCCTCCAAAAAAACAGCCAAATATCTCCCCAACTTTGCCTTGATTCTATTGTCTGAAAATATCTCAAGTGCTTGTTTTCTTCATTCAATCCGCTCAAATGGTTGTTTCTCACGCATTTAAAGAATAAAAAAAAGAAACCATAATAAAATTACCAAAAAACACTTCTACCTATATATAAATAAATCTAATAAAATACCTAAATAAATAGAAAGCAAATGATTGGGAGTGTTTCAAAAAGATCAAACCACGCTCTTTCTTTGTGAGAGCAATAAAAAACTTCATAGAACCAGTGATGCCTGATAGGTGAGAGCATATAGACCAACCAATAACCACCTAGCCGTCTCACTAATCAACTATAGATTGAAAAAGGACCAATAACTTATTTAGTCACAGGGATATCCCAATTCCTAGCTAAAATCATTAACAGAATTAACCCATTATCCAGAAGTTCAGATGAAATTATTTGAATTTGTAAACAGCAAAATATTGAAGCTTTAACATCTAAACATGGACCCTTAGTCAAACAGTCAACAAACAAACAAATTAGAAATCAACTACTAACAACAAATTATACCGCAACAGCTTTTGCTGCCCCTGCTGCAATTTGTTTGAAATGGTCCTCATTTAAGCTCYATTCTCCATAAAATGCATCATAGTAGAAACCCTGTCCAAAAAATTCGTTTGTGTCACAAAGAACAGTAGAGTGATAGGCAGATTAAGTTCAACAGGGTATAAGTGGAACAATTAACAGAAATATAAAAAGAAAAAAAGAGAGATAAWATAGTGTTATGGAAATATGTAGCTAAGAAAAATAATTTTTTATTTTAGATAATTTTCCCACATGAAAGAACTACCATTCCTACATTCCAGCATCTATCTAAAACTATCTAAGTATTGCAAAGGCAACTGTTGACATATATGTTGTGATAATCACAGTGATTCATGTACAACTCCAATAAAAAATAACACGTGCCAAGCAATAAACCTCCTAGGTGATAAAAATTGTTAAAACAAATGCAAACAACATTTAGGATTTCAGTAATGCCAATAGATTCCTAAAGTAACTTATCATGTATACACAAACACACCCACACACATTCATATACAAAAGAAGAAATTTGACGTGAAAAGATAAAAATACATCGACAATCCAGCTAAACAGTATGATGAAAATATCCAAGGAATTGGTTTGCAAACAAACTTTATTGAAAATTCATTCCAATTAGCACTACTAAACACCGGCCATATTATATCACTTTACAGCAACAATGATGGTAAATTGGTAACTCTGACTGACTACGTCAACTGCTAGCTATCACAATAAGGTGCACCCTATAAAACTTCAGTTTGAGGCTTTGAGCAGAAGCACAGTGGACAAGTGATACGACTATCCAAGGATAAGCAATTATAAGTTTTCCTATCTTTCCAACTTAGGTTAAAAAATCAGCTTTCAAATCAAAAGCATTCATCAAAGTCTTCTACAAGAATAATCAGCATCCAATTCACCCAGCATTCAAACATCGTCTCTCCTAGTTGACGAAATACTCTTACTTACAATAACCATGTAAGATCAAACGAAATCAATTCTACATATCATATTTGAATACCAATGAAACACCTAGCAACCTTAATTAATGTACATAAACTCTTAATAACACTCAATTTAGAGCAATTTTGTAGTTATTGCAACTGATTCGATACTAACTAAAATAGGAAGTAAACAACGTCAAAATGATACTCACCTCGCCACGAGTAGTGCACGGACCAATGCAAAGCTTGCATCCATACTCCATCTCCAACGACTACACAAGTAAAGAAATCACATTCAACCAAAGCGAAAATTTAACCAAAAAAAAAAAAAAAAAACACACACACACACAAAAATAGAAAATGGTGATTAACTGATTACCTGACCAAGAATGTGAGCACTTGAATGCCAAAAAGTGTCTCTACCTTCATCATTATCAAAGGTACGATTATCAAACTTTCCAAATTACTAGTCTCATCCTCTTTACTTCTCCTGCTATTGCATCTGCTGTCTTCTATCTGTTTGCTCCCATCTCCTCTTAGCCATTGCGTTGTCCCCTCGATTTGTTTTTGCATTACACGGTAAATTTAGATATTCGTAGCACCCACAAACGAGATTCCATCCAGATAAAGAGAAAGAAAAAATACCACTTACTGTGTATACCTGTCATCGTTCGTGCTCTTTTCTCTTTCTCCTCAACATCACGAAACCAAACAACATAGGATAACACCCCCAGCTTACAAAAATACGGTGCTGTGCATCTCAGTATAAGTAACGCTAGCGTAAGTCACAAAGCACTCTGCACTCAGAGTCGCCCAACACCGCCCACCCGCTATGTACTAACGTCATCGCGGTCACCCAACCCCGAATCAAATCATACGACAAAAATAGCGGAGGGCCCAATATGAAATGATTTCGATCTTAGAAGCTACCCTTTACGGTCAAGGCTATACCTCAACAGAGTAAGTAAAAAGAAGTAGATGAGCGGTACTGGGTAAGCTCTGATAAAAATTGGTTAAAAGTCATATGCTGGAATTCATATCCTACGAAATATATTCCTCGATTATCTCCCACTTCTTCTCATTTTATTATACACGACCCGGAAGCTTCATTGAGTTCTAGCTAGGAAGAATACTTTCTAGATATTTCGTGCATCATTTAGGACATTGTGAGTTTTTTTTGGCATATATTGTTGTTTAACCATTTATGATTTTTGTACTTATCTCAATTTTATTATTTTTTATGAGTTGCTCAATAGTTACTCATGATATTTTGAAGCTTGATTAACTATAATCTTAAGAATTTTCCTACTCTCGTCTATCATTATTTTTAAACGTTGAACTCTTTCTTGCGTCCTTTATTTTTCATAAAAACCAAAATGTAATAAACATCACTTACCAATCAACAAGGTATTCTTGCTGCCGCGCGGCTGCATGTTGCTATAACTATGTTGTTCTTTAATTGGTGACAATAGTAAGGTTGCATATATCCTTCTTCTTTAATAAATGCTTTTTTGTGACGTAGATATGATGTATGTATACGTGACATCATTTGGTTTGAACTCATGATTGTTTTTATTGTAGTACCACCATGCAACTAAATCTAACCTCTTTTAGGAATTTCTGTACTGTGTATGCCTTTTCGCTAAGTGGCTTAGAGTCTATAGTTGATACCTAGCAAGATCTATAATTCTCATATAATAGCGTTGACCAGAGAGATCTTAATAGAGCTGTTCCTAGCATTGCTGAGATTGTTTCTTACCTAGTCCCACTCATCTATTTACTATTTCGTACTTTATCGGTTCTGATATGTACATTTAAAAAGTATCTTACCTTTCAATTGACTCTCTCTATTCTATATGAGTGCACAGGAAACTCTCTATACACTTGAGCACTCGTCGCATATCATAGAGAAACCTCGCATTCTCAGGCCCAATTACATGAAGCCTAATTATTGTGTTATTGGATCTCAATCTCACATAAGCACTGATCTCTACCTCAGTGGCGTT
>SNQN01009012.1:8069-23089 GCA_008642245.1 Bassia scoparia | reverse complement strand
ATGGCCACTAACTGAAACTCGCTAGACATAATTCTTAATATCCTCTTATGGTGGGAGTCGTCTAGGCAAGCCTCGAGATCAGTGTGTACTGATAATAGACCGGAGTCTCCAACTATTGGGCTCTTTTCTCGTGGCTTTTGGCTTTGAGTGTGCCACTCCTCATGCTCTTAACCAAGTGTGTGTTAGCAAATCATCATTGAGGGCTAGGAAGGTTATGGGTCTTCGTTCATATTGTAAGGGTAGTCACTAGTACCATGCCACAATGTCTTTCGTGAAATTTACAAGTACTGTTTGAGGTGATCCTTAAGCGACTCCGTCATTTTTAACTAAGCTTTTTACGATTAATTAAGCATTGAAAATGTCTTAATAAATATATATTTATTTTCCTGATAGTATGATTTTCATACTCTACAATCATTTTTTTCTAAAAATAAACTAGTCTCATATATTATTGAATAAATGATTAGATGTTATTCTGGTGTTTTGAACAGGTCAACCACAACATTGAGTACTAAGTGAATAAAATATTAATAAACTCAAAATTCTATGTACTATACTTACTTCAACCGATCCCTATTCTATCAAACCAAAATCTCTTCTATCATCCTACTTTGTTAAGTAGTGTATTTCTTCATTCTTACAATTTGCTTACACAGTCATCATACTCTTCTTCTTCATTTCTCGACAATTTAGCTTAACACTTATCATCAATCATCTTCTTCTCCTTCCTACAATTAGCTTAATCACTAACTCATTCACTCTTCTTCTCATCCCCCTTATCTCAGAATGATTTGACTATAAAATGCAAGTCTCGCTCCAAATCAATCTCATGCATTTCATGCTCACAAACACTTTACAAACTCATTACAATTTTCTTTACTTGTTCTTCTTTTTCTATTTTGAGCTATTATTTTGGTTTCTACAACATCAGCCACTCATTGGTGTTGCATCGACACAAATCATTCTCCTCTTCTACACTCTCCTGTCCAATCACGGCCTGAGACGTGCATTATAGCATAGCTTGCTGCTGGCACGTGCCCTTACTCCCTTTTTTGTCTTCTGATTTTGCTCGCCCTGATCTTCGTTTCTTTTACTGTGTAACCAGTCCAGTTTCGCTTGTTCTTCTTGGCAGGAATCTTTGCCTAACTACAACTCAACTTCATTATCACTTTTATTCTCTTACATCATCAATCAATACTATTTTTGTCAAATTAATTATGTATAATATTATAGATTATCCTATGCACATATCATCATATCATCATCTATCATCATCATCAAGATTAAGTTGAAATATAGATATGGTTAATAAAACAGCGATGACATAATTGTTCAATGGGGGCACAACTAGTAGTCAAGGGTCAAATAATTATATCTTTTGTTATAACAAGTGTTGATGTGGGATTTGGTTGATTTTTAGGAGGATATCCGATATTGGATTAGGATTTCGAAGTTCGTGATAGGAATCTTTATGTTCTATAGCAGAGGATTAAGTGGTACAATTGATTAGATCATTATGAAAGTGATTTATATGCAAATGTGTTTAATTGTGAAATAACAAAAATATGTAGTCTGTCGTAACGAGGCTATATCATTGTGACTATATTAAGTATTTCGAGAATCTGTTGTTAATATTTTGATGTTGGATTAGGCTTGTTGTAAGCGTAATTAAATGATATGATTATAAAATGTGTGGATTGTATAATAGTTCCAAAAGGTTATTCAATAAAGATGGCCTTTAAGGATTATACAAAAAATAGTTCCTTATAAGGCTTGTCATTATGCGATAATCGCCATTCGTGGAAATGGAAACACCATTAATATATCGGGCGTTGTGTATTTTCTTACTCGATACTCCAACTATGCGTAGATAATAGTATATAAGAACTATGAAATTCTGTATTGGTCGAGTCTTTGCACCCAACGATAGGTTTTATAAAGAGTTATCTGCTTTGGGGGTGTGCACACTTAGAGGAGAATGAGTTTGAAAGTGAAATGCGCAACAACCCCGAGCATGCATACTCGAGTATATCTAATAGATTGTAATTATTAGTGGTTTTGAGATTATTAAAACGTCTCATTTGTAGATAGATTTTTGTACTTACTGGTAGTCGTTGATTATTATGGCAACATTAAGTTTGTAGATATTACAAACTTCAACTACACTGTTTGATTTAATGCGAGTTGGATTTTACATAATCTAGTAATTGTGTATTACTTAGCAATTTTGCTAGAACTCTATTTCTTATTTGTTTTGGTTGGCCACTCTATCAATGTGTGATAAGTGGCCTGGATAGTGATGTTTGATGTCATACGACGTCGACCATTGATGCTGACCAAGGCAGATTGTCTAACTAGTTGACGTCTTCTCCCATCACATTCCCGTATGCCTGCCACAGAAGAAGAATATATCCTTAGGATTAATCTCCCCTGATGCTTAAGTAGGTGATAAGAGTAGGCAAATGAGAAAGATTAAGATATTCAATCGGTGGAATTAGGGTAGTTCTCAATTACTGCTTAATTTAATTACACTACTTCTCCCATGAGGAGTATTTATAGAGTTTTGGATGAGGACACTTGGCATCATATTGTGCCAAGTGGTCATGATCTCAGCTCTTTAATAGGACATTTTACCCCCATGAAAGGGGTAGTAATTCATTGTTGTTATTCGCTTAAGAGCCTACGTATGTCATGGGACATAAATGTTTATCGTGTCCATATGGAGGCCGTGGCTGCGTTTCCTTTAATTTATAGTGTGTTGGGTAAGCTGGCCAATAGCCCCTTTTTGATGAGATTATTATAATTTATCACATTGGGTTTTTTCCCAGTTCTCGTCTCTATAATCGAATTTTTTTGGCCTTCTTAAGCCGTAGACACTAAAAATGTCCCCCAAAAAGTAATCAGTGATGAAACATACCGCGTCTCGCGAGTTGTTTCGACCTTAGAAAAGAATGCTCTTCTGAATTCACAAAAGTTGAAAATACGTAAGTCATATCGGGAAACTATTGAGCAATAGGACAAATAAAGGGGGAATATTCTTTCTATTTGATTTATTTATTTTCTATTTTAGATTTTTAAAAATACTTATTATTGGTGTCTCCATAATTCCATATTTTCTTATGATTTTATATGATTTTATAGAGTTTATACGCAGATAAATACAAAAAAAAACCCGCGGAAATACGTGGACCTTCAGAACACTCTAGAACTCCTTGCTGGAGGAGCAAGGGTGTCAGGGCGTCGAATCAGGCAAATCATGAGAATAAATCGGAGGAAATCAAAAATACACGAAGACATATATACGAGGCCTGCGTATATTACCTCTAGGCTGCGTATAACGCACTCCTAGTGCGATATATATCGTCTCTGGTTTACGTTCCCCTCCTCGTGCTATAACATAACTGCCTCGTCCTTTCGAGACACCACATGCACAACGCTTTCAATTTCCCCGGCCGAACTTGCGTATTCACACTCTCATAGCTCTAAACACATACATTCTTGAGTTCTACGCATCAATTCTGATTTCGATACAACGAGCGATAACAAGGTTTACTTCTGAGATACTCACATACAATCTCTTTCATTTTCTTTTAACATGATTAATCATTTCCACGAGTTCTAATTTAATTACAAATGTAGAAACGACTTTTGTAATCCCTCATGTAAATATGGTAGGATTGAATTCGTGTTCTAAATTCTTTTTTCGTAACCATTTATTATATTAATACCACTTGTCAACATAGTTATCATTATACACATATCGTATTGTCAATACTAACAAATGTTTCTTTTTTGTGTCTTGATTGCAATTCGATCAAGGACGTCTCTTTTTAGTTTTTACTTTAACGATTGTTATTTGGCAGCAGACAAGTGAGAGATATACATATATTATTACGCTTACTTAACCTTGTTTTCATGTTTCGTTTGTAATATCTATCACTACTTAATATGATTGGGCTTAAAACAAGACCGGAAATTATAGCGGTATTCACATTAAAGTCAGATAATCATAGACGACCGATTTCTAGGCACTGTTAATATTGACTAATATGAACGATTGCCTTTCCATTTGTAGAAGTCTTTGTTGTGTTATAATAGTAACCACTTAGTAATCTTAGGTTAGTACGCTCTAAGGTGCTAAAAATTAAGTTATGGCATTCCAATTAACCGTGATAATGGAATTGCAATGAGACTGAGTAAGGTCGCTACATCGGGCAAATTGGGTTACAAATCTGATTCGACCCAATGTCCCTAACCCACGACTGGTACTTGGATCGGACGTGGGCCATTAATTTGGCACCAACGTTTCGGTGCGTCCGTGAATACCTTTATAGGCAGGTGGTACTCCTTACTCGACAACACTACCCCAAACGCATCACTGCTGGGGTTTCCGGCTCAAGCCACGCAAAGCACCGATGTAGTTACCAAGCCGCGCGCACCGTTACGCGGGGTTGGCCCCACGGTCTATATAAATTGGCGACTTTCACTGGGGAAAATACCAGTTAGGTGAAGTGACAGACTTGAACAGTCTCGTAACCATCATCACGCTCTATGGATTTTGCATTTTGCATAGTGACCTTCGAATAAGTCGGCCCCGTCCTATGAGGCGGTGTCCATTCCAGGCCAGTCGTTATGTATATTTCAAACTTTGATTATTTTTGGAAAGTTGTAAATTGCTTAACTTTTAGAGGCGTTGTTAGCAAGATGGCGACCGTTTTAAACAATTTTTAATGTTAATCTAGTGTCTTGATATAACTTATAAGAGCATTACTTTTTGATATCTTGTAAATTATCATGTATTCCATTGTACGAAATGATCTCAACAAATCATTTTTGCAAGAGATTTAAGGTTAACTAGACATAAAATAGTTTAATTTAATTTGCTTGTTACACTCTTGAATATATGTCTCAAAAAAAAATACAAAATGTTTATGCAATCTTTTTTTGGAAGTATACGTTAATAAACTTTATGTTAACTGACCATTAAATAAGGTGTTGAGTTGAGCTACACTAGTTTAGAAACTCGATTCCCTTTTCTCTCTAATCAATGACAAAAAATCTCATGATTCTCTTTTATTTTACATACGAAAAGTAAATACCATTTTTCACTCTTCTATTTATCAAAACTCATCACTTTTTTATTAACATTACATCAATGCAAACAAATAAATCACATTCTCTTTCAGTAAACCTTCTTTGTCTTCGCTTCCTAATTAAAATTAAAGTGGCACTATTGAGCTGATAACAATCATTATTGGGCCTGTTATCCTACTCAACGGGAAAAAAAAAGGATAATGAATTTCCCAGGTGACCCGATCATTGTTACACACTTACACCTACCCACGGTTTACAACTCACTACTAATAGGACATTAAATAATATTATTTAAACAAGTGGAACCTATTGTCATCCGATTTAACAACACTATATTAGTGTGGTAAGTAACGCCGTGGGTTAGATTAGGTTTTTTTCCCCGTGGACCCATTCCATCACAATCTCAATGTTTCATGGATTTCTTATGAGCATGGCTTGAACCAAATTCATCAATTGCTACTTCAATGCTTTATTGATTTTTGTCAATTTCATTCGCATTTTATCACCATGGTGAATGGTCTAAGAGCACCAATATTCGTGTTTGTGTTCCCCATTTGTTTTCAGAACAATTGTTTTGTGTTTAATATTTTCGTATAATTTAATACGTTTTTTGGTTTTAAGATACTAGTGTACTAGAATGTTGAACATTTTGAGTGGGCACATATAGCACAACGTATATATTGTACAACCCTTTCCCTTATTGACATATTGCTACATACAATCCTCCGCTCACATTGATAATATAAATGAGCAGTAAAATCAATGAATTTGTTTTCTTTTTAAAAAAAATATAATAACGATTAATATAATTTAAAACAAAATCAAAACATTGCTTGAAGATTGAGTGGGTTGTATTTGCTAGGTACGAGGATTGTAAGAATTAATTGCCGATATCGCACCAAGCTCTACGAGCATGGGCAGATTTTAACCCTTCTCTTGTCATTTCCTAGTCCTTGTTACTTTCTAATTCAATCTACTTTGAAGTCTTCCAAATCTACTCAAGTATAGTTTTATCATGATCCCCTTGTGAATCAGAACAAACATTTGGCCAACCTACCATGATTAATCAATTTGCGCCATGAGGCTTTCTTAAGCAAAATTACCCGTTTAATCACCGGATTAACAATATTAATAATAAAATCTTCAATATTTACCAATTAGCAATACATGATAACACAGCTATTTTTAATGATTTCAAAATTTAAGAGCAGCATTGAGTTTTTGAGAGATAAAAACTCAACGAAATCGTGAGATTCCTGAAAAAAAAACGCACATAGGCTCAATCGGTTGAGAACGCACCCTCGGGGGGGTTGGGGTTTGCTCTCACTTTTATTCTTGCTAGCAGCCTTAAGTTAAACACAATCAATTGCTTTAGGTCAATGCTACATGTAAGAACCATGATTTTTGTTGGAAAAGAGGACGTCAGGCTAATAAGTGCTAAATCAGGGGTTTAGCATCATTAACGCAACGATAACTATGAGAACAGACAACTTAAAATCACAAGAACAAGGAACAACAAAATGTTCTTCCCAGTTCCCACCAGGGAAAGATATCGAATTGTAAAAGCATAAAGTTGATTGTCGTTTAGAATTAGGCAAAACAAAAATCGCAAACTTGTTCGGAAATTCTTCAAGGAATTCACATTATTGAAACTTAAGTCATTACCAGTCCTTTTAACTTGTTCAGTGGAGCACAGAAGTTTAGAATGGACAGGCTTGGACTAAAAATGCTCATATGAAAACTGAGCCTTGAGACAAGTCGTCCTGAATCGTGAGAGCAAATTGGTAACCAGACGCTTATTCACTAACCAACCTTCCTTTCGGATGATCAGACTTAGCTTCGGAGCAAGGCTGATAACAACATCAATAAAATCAACAGCAGATTCCATTCAGCCTTACTTAAAGCACACCACTGTCCATTCTTTCCAGCTCAGGAAACGTAAATTTCCACAGTTTTCCTGAAGACTTCTCTTCCAGCTTTATGCTTCGAGGAATTCAATTACAGCATAAAAGTTGAAAAGTCGTGATAGAATTCGGGGTACTGGTAAGAAATTACGTAGTTTAAAGAAAACAGATAAGGAAAGTGATCTACATTCAAAAACTGGAAACATTTATTTACGACAGAACTTAGCAGAGATAGGCAAACCCATGAACAACTTCAATCGTATCCAATCTTACGGTGTGAAGGTTCAGGGATGACACAGCTCATTCCTCAACAGGAAGTTTTTAATCCGATCGTTCAGTTAATCAGAGCTTACGCAGGATACAGAAAATTATGAGACAAAAACATCAAAATTCAGCTGCGTATACAAGAAAAGGAGGAAAAGAAATGAAACTTTAAAGAAGAAATATAGTATAAAGATGATGTTAGTCCTTGAAATACGTCAAAAATTACCTGATAAAATCTCTGATAAATCCAAGCGATTCAAGGGAACCTATACAAGATAGCAAGAATAACACTCTGCAGTGAGTAATCGGAATCAGCTCCTGACCTAAGCAAAGTACGATGCAATTTTAAACCTAGACAAACTTGGGCGCAAGCTTTCAATAATAATGTCCTCATTATTGGTGTCTACCACTAACTCGACTCAGTCTCGGTGCTATGAACTCTTCAGATGCTTTAACTCGGATATTGCAAACAATGTTATATACTCCGCAAAGGGCGGAACAATCAGGACGCGACATCAGCATCAGAAATTAAACGGTCTCTAAGTAGAGTTTATCCAGCAACATGAAAGGCCTCCAAGAAAGTGGATGGATGTTAAGTCACAGGTTTCCAGGTGCAAAAGACTTCAGCTTTCCAAAAGAGAACATATGTGAGGGCATTTGAAGTGAGATAAGCCTATAATCCTCAATATATAATTCCTCAACACTTTGTTCAGAGAGATATTTAATCACTCTACATGTCAGGATTAATGTTCCTGCAAACTTGCTGCAGGGAAATGACCTGATCGAGCTAGTGTGATGAAGCACACAGTTATGCATAAACACTAGCAACAATATCCCATCTAATTCCCTATGCATTGAGAACATGGGAAATAACATAAGAATCGAGGTCAAAATCCGAGTGAGAAGCCACTGGTATCTTCCAATCCTTTGGACAAAAACACTTGTCCTGACGATATCAACTATTGACAATTTCCTAAATATATTAGCCAGGATTGTTTCTTTTTGGTTGGGGGGGGAAAGGGGGAATTGGGGCTGATCCATCCACCTTCAAATAGATGGAACCTGTTCCCGCATCAAGGGCGACTCATACCCGTCTGTTCTTGTTACCTTGGGAACATTCATAGGAATAAAAATTGATGGGGTCAAATCTCCTATTAAGTCAGCAATATACTCATAATTCTCGTTTCATATAATTTACAAGATAATAATTGAACCTGTGTAGATGTTTGAACCAAACAATGAGGAATTTATTAATACTGCATCACAAGTGAAGGTGAAGCTAATAAAAGGAAAGGGAAACACAATTGAAGCAAGAAACATCAAAACAATCTTGTCGCAATATTAACGCCAGAAGAAGGCAGATGATTTGAAGCCAAAGAAAAAATCTCTTAAAAAGCAATTTTACCACATATATCAAGGAGTATAAGCATAAACCCATAATGAGTTCATCAGAAGCATAATCACAAATTTAACGAAAGTTAATTCAGAACACAAGTTATATTTCTTTGTCAGATGCACAAGCCACAACATTAACAGCAGACAGGTATTCAACCGAATCGAATAGCCAATTATTCGTTAAGTGAAAAAATAATTATCTCTGGCACCTTTGAGGTGCATTACAATTACAATTAATGAATGATGACTCGTAGCTTAATTTAGGTAATGATCCAGGTCAAATTTCATGATTGTAAAACCCATCTTCAAAATGGTTAAAGTTAGATATATTTAAATATAAATATGCTTTAGTTCAGAGATTTTAAGCTGGACTGAATAAAATTCTTTTGAAGAAAAGAGAGTATGGTTTCGACAAGCAATATCAGGGAAATTTGACATGAGCATAACAGTGGAAAAGATAGACTAGTATATCATTACTATCATCAACTACTCTACTCCAAATGGGAACCTTTTAGGAGGCATGTTGGAAAAAATATTTAATCAGGCTATATTGTAATAGTGCCATATCATTTCAAAACACCAACAAAAAGATGATTCCTTGCTGAAACTTTAGCTCCATTGAACAAAGGATCTACTTCATAAAAACACTTTCAATCTACAAATCATTATAATGCTCAAAAACATTTTCATCACAGTGCACCAGAACGGGTATATGCTAGCATAAAAAAAGCAAAAAATTGTGACACTGGCAGTGGGACAAAAGAGAATAAAGACTAATCTAAAGCGCTACAGGTCAAAGCAAATGAAACATATTATTGTTCTTTTAAGTGCGACATTTAATATAGGGAAAAATCAGAATTAAGTGTGACACTTCCTTTTTGGGCATTTTTTCTCTCTTTATCTCTCTCAATCACTTGTTCCCCTTTAATTTTCTCCCTCTATATCTCTCCTATTAAAACAATGTCATAGGAGTCTGTGGAAAAATAAAAGGGGGTCACATTAAATATAAACAGAAGTAGTTGCTTCAATAAGCTTTACTGAATAACTCAAGTGTAGGTTTGGCATGTGGTTGCTCACCTTGTCTCTTTAACAAGAAGTCAGGAGTTCGAATCCTGACCTGTGGGATTGAAAAGAGATTTTTGGACATCCCTTTGACATTAGTGGAAGCACCCGGGGCGAGGGAATTTAGTTCACTGTTATCAGCGGTGGATACCTAAAAACTGAGAATAACAGTAACTTCTCTTGGGAGAATTGATCGCGAAACAAGCGACATGTTTGTAGGAACTAAGTTTCAGTTCTAGAGCTGCCTGAGTGCGGTTAGTGTCTATTGGAATTCAACAGATCACCCATAAGATTAAAGAATCGGACGTAATAAAACTAGATCATGCCCCAAAGGGCTAAAAATTCCTTTATAAGTAAGAACTATTTACTGTAATAACAACAGCTAAAAAAAAAAGAAAAAAAATGATGGTCAATGTGAGGCTCATGTGTTTATTAAAGAATAGAAACTTCTTTTCGATGGATTATAACTCTACAAGGGGGAAAAACTAGTCTTAAGACCAATTTTTTTAACTGATATTTATGACACCCGTACACAAGAAAGAGGTTTTTGGCAATATGATATAGAAAAGGTTTGCAACGAATTGAGAAAGCTCAATCTTTGAGAACCCATTTGTCCCAAACAAGAATTCAATTAGCCTGAACAATGATGCAAAAGCTTTAGCAATGGACAAAAAAGAACGCAAATATGTCTCATAAACATGAAAATCTATTAAAATTCTTGCCGGATAATCAGAAACCTACAAGGAGCAATTGACCAAGATCGTCTAGACAGCACGTGTGATTACATCATTTTACCTCACCATCCCTTTTACTCTTGGAAGCAGTAGATCACAGGATTGATATAGGAAATTCTAATCAAATTTGAACTGGATACTTAAAGGTAAAATTAATTCAGGTTACAAGGAGGTTGAAGATATTGAAGAAAAGTTGAGGCTGCAATATTAATGACATATAATCTGTAGGATATAATGTCAGATTGAGAGTCTACAAATTTATCTTATATAGCCAGATCAGAGAAGCTGTTGTAGATAAATGAGGTTAATGGATAGCCAAACTTTCAAGCTGAATTTGAAACAACAATTTTAGTAAGTCTAGAGATGGCTGAGCTCAAAGAACCTATTAATATGGATCTAGATTTGTAAAATACATGGTGAAAAATGCCAAAATGAATTTTTTTTTTGCTCAATAGCATCTGAGACAGGCATCATTATTCACTTTATTTAATATTCATAATGTAGCCTTAACCAATAACTCATCTAGAAGTATATAGTAAACACAATTGTTCATTTCTTGAAAATAAACAGTGAGTTAGCGATAAATAAAATAAAAAAGGAAAAATGATGTAAAAACATTACACTAAAGTTAAAATTTCTCAATATTATACACACAAATCTGAAACAGAAGGAACTTTTATAACCAGTCAAACAGCAAACATGTATAATTTAACAGATTCTAATTTGCGCCTAGACTGCCTACATATTTGCAAACAAGAAGTGTGACACGGTATGAAAGTACAAAGGAAATCTGATAAAATTATCAGATCTGGTCCACATTAAACAAAGTCCTCTCTCGCAAAAAAAAAAAAAAAAAAAAAAAAAAAAAAAAAAAAAAAAAAAAATGCAGCAAATAATTGATATCGATGGTTGAGAAAATATTAGATCAGGAAAGATTCATAGTGCACAGGTAATCTTTAATCGATTATCAGACTTTGTACTCATGTAACCAAACAATTGCTAATAATTAAAACTAATTTGTTATCCAAAGCAAGACAAAAAATAAAAAAATACAAAATGATCATTTGAACGTCTACTGTTAAACAGCACTATCCTGCAGAAGATCAATGTCACAAGGATCATCACTGTTTGTACGGTTCTTATATATATGAATAAAATTAATGGCCATGGTACAGGATACTTTAAAAAAAAGGCACCATTGCATACAAAGTATAATCACGCTTCACTCAAATTAAATTAATCAAATTAACAAGGAAAAAGGTTAGCAAAACATGGAAGATATACCAATTCAATTATTGTTTTCCTGCCAGTATTCGCCACCAAAACTTTTTCAAAATTGTTTGACAGAAGAGGTGCAATTTAAAGGATAATCAGTTGGATTATAAGAGGAGGGTTTTTAAGATATTTAAAGGAAACAAAAATAATCAAGTATATGATTATTTGAGCTCTATGAGAAACATATCCTTAAATGAAATATCCATTATTTCCTTCACACTTAATTTTTTAGAAAAGCACAGGCATAATATCTACAAAAACATTTGATCACTTATCAATCAAATCCTTGTCCATAGTTTGGTCGGCTAACTATGAACAAAACAATTGAATTAATTTCAAAAATTTAAAGAAATTTAGATAAAAGCAAGGTATATATAGTTATATACACACATGCTTCAAAATTGGCTTTGAAGTATATTTGTTCTAAAATGAGAGTGATGTCAAAAAATAATACCGCACACTTAATAAGCTAGCAGCTCCATATTTATACAGCACAGAAAATTTCTTAAAATTATCATTTAATCATGAATAGTACAATGTACAATGTCATGCCACCCACTTAAGTTAGGTGCATTTGGGCAGAAGCTAGAGTGCTGTGTTGGAGATGAATTAAAAGAGTAAGTCTGACCTAGTCTACATACGGTGAGTACATGATTTCTTTAGATCCTTTGGAAAAAAAGTTGCCCAAAATTTTGATTTGTAACTTTATGACAAGTCCAGCTGCTTGAAGTGCATGTGATTCTAGTATTTCTATTGCAATACAAAATACACAACTCTTCTTTTAAAATAGCCATGTAATTTCAATGGTTTCTATCATTATTGATCAAAGTCTGGCTGCTTTTCCTTATTTTCACATGTCATCTACCCTAGTCTGTAACACACAAACCATGCCATTATTACATTTGTCAATTTCATTATCACAATTCAAAAGCCTTGTCCATAACTTATTAGGCAATCTTGCTGTAAGATGATGCGATACACTGTTGTTTATATGTTGATCCAACAGCTTATGATGAAGAAAGAGGGGAGTAATTTCAGGGAAAGTCCTCATATTTCTTGAGTACAGACTTAATTAAACTAAGATCTAAAGCTCCAATTGGACAAACAACCTCAATCCGTGAGCGCAAGCAAATGCTTCTTACTTAACTGAGAGACATACGCTTATCATACTTAAAGAAAATTTTAACAAAAATTCAGAAATTAGCCACATTTCTTGCAATAATCCAGATGGCCTGAATCATAAACTTTTCACAGATCAATTCAAAATTATAGGAAATATTTCCACTTTCACTTACAACAAGGGCAGAATCTGGATGTCCAAATTTCGCTTAATATGTTTAGGTTCTATGGCGAAATATTCCCAGATAGTCAGAATACCATAGACCGTAAATACTTGAGATTACTCATGAATTTCTGCCGAGCATTAACCTATAGAAAGACCACGTGCCTAACCATCATTAAGATGAAAATGTCTAAGAGTCTATATGAAAAGCAAAGCTAGAGAGTTAAGCACTTCTCACCATTGAAAGATAGCAAACAGACCAAGAAAATCAAACGGATAGAAGGAAAAATAATTGTAGTTGATAATATGCCATCAGTGTAAGAAATTTTGAAGAGGACATTAGGGCAAATATCCTTTAAATCACCCAATAATAATCAGCACAAACATTTATTCACCATGACATCCATCAGCCCCTCCACTTGGAATCTTGGTACTACTGATGTGTATAGCTACTTTAGCCACTTAGTATAAAAATAAGCAATGTAATTCGAAATAAATTAAACACAGCTGCAGCGGTGTAAATTAATTACCAGTCCAGCATTGATCAGTGCAACTTTCATCTTGTTGAACTTTTGGAAATAAAGAAGCAGCTGCCTGGCAGTGCTACGTTCCATGGAAACTTTATTCTTCTTCTTTTATGTACACAGCACACCTATAACATTGCAAATCAAGGTAATAGGGTTGATGCACCACATTAAGAATGTGACTGTTACTCTGCCTCCAAACCCAATGATCGGGTTGTATACCCTTACAAGTGAATTGCCATCATACCTTAGCTTGTTCAAACAATCAAGTCAGAGGAGCTTCCCGTGTCTATGAGTATCCGTCGCACCCGTTTGTCGGCTACCTTAAGTTCCACCACCAAAGGATCATCATGTGGGGTAACTAAAGGGCCTTTATCCTTTTCACATAACAAGACATCAGGAAACACGTCTTCTAGGTCTTCCTCGGCCTTAATGGCCTAACTTGAACTCCTAACATAATCCCTRTATCCTCTTATGGTGGGATCGRCGTAGGCAAAGCCTCCTGAGATCATGTGTACTGAAATAGTACCGGAGTCTCCARTATGTGGGCTCTTTTCTCTTGGCTTTTTYGCCTTTGGAGTGTCAACTTCCTCTATGCTCTTAACCAAGTGTTTGTGCAACTCATCTTTGAGGGCTAAGGAATCTAGGGTCTTCTTCATATTAAAGTAGTCACTAGTCCAATGCCCAATGTCTTCGTGAAATTTACAATACTTGTTTGGGTATCTCTTTAACACCCCGTATTTTTAACTAGCTTATTTATCGTTAATTAAGCATTAAACATGTCTTAAAAATATATTTATTTTCTGATATATTTTCATACTCTACAATTATCATTTTTTAAAATAAACTAGTCTATATTATTAAAAATGATAGATGTTATTTGGTGTTTTGACTAGGTCAAACCCACAATCTATTTAGTAAACTAAGTGAATAAAATATTAATAAACTCAAAATATCTATGTACTACTACTACTCAACCGTATCCCTATTCTTCAACAAAAGTCTCTTCTATCATCCTACTTTGTAAGCTAGTGTATCTTCTTCATTCTTACAATTTAGCTTACACTATCATCATCACTCTTCTTCTTCATTCCTACAATTTAGCTTAACACTATCATCATCACTCTTCTTCTCCATTCCTACAATTTAGCTTAACACTACCAWTATCACTCTTCTTCTCATCACCCCCTTTATCTCAGAATGATTTGACTATAAAATGCAAGTCTCGCTCACAAATCAATCTCATGCATTCATCTCACAAACACTTACAACTCAATTACAATTTTCTTTACCTTGTTCTTCTTTCTCTATTTGAGCTATTATTTGGTTCTTTACTACATCASCCACTCATTGGTGTTGCTCGACCACAAATCKRCTCCTCTTCCTACACTCTCCTGGGTCCAATCACGGCCTGAGACGTTGCATATAGCATAGCTGCTGCTGCCGTGCTCCTTACTCCCCTTTTTTTGCTTGTTGATTTGCTCCC
>SNQN01009010.1:0-17117 GCA_008642245.1 Bassia scoparia | reverse complement strand
CTAGGTTGATATCAAGAGAGAGCTTTTGCAACTATGATTTTCGTAAAAGGCTTGTGCAAAAGTGTTAGGGTTTGTATGCTTCAAGCCCTCTTAAGTAAGCCTTTGGTAAGTATAATGTATGAGATCATGAGAATATATTTTTCTTGGAAATAAGATAATATTTCACAGAAAATATATCCTACTGATTTTATTTGCAATCAAATAAAATCAGCRTATGAACTCATCAATAAACTTTCCATACTTAAGAAGCTTTCTTGCACAAAAATCCTTCCATCCGTTTAATTTCTAAATCAATTTTATGCAGAAATAAACTTTCSAAAAATATGAATGTTAGGAAGTAAACTTGAGAGGACTGGTRTGGAATTGTTCCCAAACTGTTCCAGTCAGCTCAATTACTTGAAGTTGTCTATAWTAAGCAACCGAGATTACTTATTATATCCAACTTGCTCAACTCTCTAATACTGACCTTTAAGGTGCATTTCATCAATTCAAAACTACTTACATTGCAACTAAGACCTAAATCTATAACTCTTGAAAGCTTGGTCTTCATGCAATCTTCGAYACGTAGCTTCATAAGCTTCATCTTTACAATCTTTGAACTTGAGTCTTTTAACTACACATGTAAACAGAACTTGCATATATAATTTAGTTCAAAGTGGTTTGTCATCATTCAAAACTAAAGGTAGGAACTCAAAACGAGTAGAGGAAGTCGCCACCGCACTTCTTTCGGGAAGTTACGGAACCCGATTTAAGCCTTGCCTATAATTGCATAAAGAAAGTCAAAGGGCTCCATGTCTGGTAGTGCACCAAAGGTTTGGCTTAAAGGAAAAGGGTAAGGGTGAAGTAGTGCCCCCCCCCCCCCCCCCACCACCCGCATCTAGTGGCCTCTACTCGGTCATTAGGTTGTTTAACAAAATACTATGCATATAGTTGTAGGGCTTCACCCCCTTCAGGGGTTGACCTCATCTTCAGTGTCATGGAATTGAGCCATGGAATCTGCATGTGAATGCGTTGGGGTGTGTTGTCTAGTTGAGGGGATCGCCACCGTGCCTATACAAGTTAATCACAGACGCTCGAAACATTGGTGCCAAACTAATGGTCCCACATATAGGTCCAATAACCAGATTGTGGGTTCGGGGACATGGTACGGACTAGATCTTTGACCCAATCCGCCCGCATGTAGCGGCCTCTACTCGGTCTCATTGTAGTTCCATAAGTCATAATTATTGAATACAAATAGCCTATCAATTTGACCCTGAAGGCGCACTAACCTAATATTACTAAAAATAGTAGGTTACTATTAGTAAAGAAAAATTAGTGAGCTACTTATTCTAAGTGACCACTTCGAATTATGTCAATGTTGTAGGTGCCTAAGCCGGTTGTCCAAATTATCTGACCTTATGTAACCATGTCATGATTAAGCAAACAAATCTTGTATTATAAAAAGAATTTATTCTCTTGCAAAACATAATCACATTATACATAGATCCACACGGATTAACATGCACTGCAAAAGGAATAAGCACGCCAAAACCTAACCATATTACATAGATCAACCTAAAATTACTAAGTCGGTTTCTAGCAAATTTTAGATTGATTATAGTACTCGAAATTGAATTAAGCATAGTGTTGAAATGGGATATTGAACATTGAATGTGATATTGGATTATTCTTGAACTCGAAATTGAATTACAACATATTTTTGCAAACATACAGAGATTGAAATATTTGATTAGTTCTACATGGTTGTTATTGATCAATGGTATGTCAAGCCTTTAATTAAACATAGTTTTAATTTATGAATAGAATTAAGCGATTATGAAATGAGAGTCTCAGAGTTGATACCTTGTATGCGGCGGTCGAAACGTTATTGAATTATGCGCAAAGTGTCACTTGAATTGAATTTGAATTGAATGAAACGATAATGTGTTGGATGGAATTTGGATAAGCTTAGAAGTTTTTTTTTTTGAAAAGAGCAAAGAGGGAGTTCAACAGTGAATTTCTCTTCCCTCATTCGGAGTCCAAAGCATCCTATTTATAGGCACAAAGAAGTAAAAAAACGAGCGTATATACGCTCACAGGAGCGTATATATGCTCGACGCAGCGTATATATGCTATAAGGAGCGTATATACGCTCACAGGAGCGTATATACGCTCAACGGAGCGTATATACGCTCGATTATACGGGTATTATACCATATATTTGCTTTGATTTTCTTGGATTTTGGATGAATCTAGACACCCCTTTTGCAAGAAATACGGTTCTAGGGGGTTCTAGAACATTCCGTGTATTTTTTTGGTATTTTTGAAGTATTTTCTGATTTTTATGTATTTTTTGTGTATTTTGATTTTTGTAAATATTGTAAAATTCATAGAAAATTATAGAAAAATCGGAAAAATAAACTAAAAATACTGGTGAACTCAGAAAAATGAGAGAAATGCAATGAAAAATGGAAATTATGAAGATCACCAATATAAATTATTTTAAAAATCCTAAAACTAAATAGAAAATTCTAAAAAAAAAGAAAATACTGTTTTGCCTAGTTGAGACTTGAATTAGCATGGAGGAATGATATGAGGCTTAGAAAAGAATGGGTGTGAGGTGACACTTGAGCATAATTCGCAACCGGACCTATTGCAATACGGTACAATCATCATAGACTTTCGGGAACTAAATGAAGCACCGATTAGGTGTCTACAATAGTGTCTAGTTTGTTGTGACATGTGTTGTTAATTCCGTATTCTAGGAGGCTAATGTCTGTTGTCCATTGTTAACTTATTAGGCGTGAAACATGAAATTTGTAGGTGTTGTTTAAAACATATTATGGGTGTGAGACAAGCATGCAAGCACTCGTACGAGGAATTGAAAGTTTGCCTTAAAGTTGTTTTTAATTTAAATTGCTGAGTAGTTGTTAATCAATATTACATGCAAAATTACATAGAAAGTCAAATTTCTAATCAAGCATGCAAAAGGGTGTTTAGAATTTAGAATTTGGCCTCAAACTTACCTCGCAACACGATGTTGAAGATAAAGGATGTAGCTTCGGACCCTTAGGAACCCTTGTCGAACCTTAGAACCCTTAGAACCACCTAGATCTAATGCAAAATTGTATTTTAATGTGTTTATGAATGTATTAGTGAGTGTATGAGAGAGTATTGAGAGTATGGACGAGTGAGGGAAAGAGTAAAGTCGTGCCAAAGTTGCAAAGAGTTGTCCCAAAGTCATCCAAAGTTGTAAATGAGCCGAGAGGGTCTCATATTTATAGGCAAAGACTAAAAACGACAAGAACTTGGGCGTAATTACTCCCAAAACTGGGCATAATTGCGCCCAACCTAGGAGTAGTTGCGCCTAGGCTTTTGCCTTTTTTACTTGTCCAAATTTGCCTTATTTAGTTTATTTTGTCGATTTTAATTAGGGGAGAAAAATTTTTCTGACTTGTATGAGTGTGTGTCATGCATGAGAAGATAGAGGATTAATGTGGACATCCTWGTAGAGATGGCAGTGGGTCCTGGACCCAACCCAGACCCGCTAGACCCAGACCCATTTATAAGGGTTTGGGTCCAAAAAATTTAGACCCACTAGGTATGGGTCGAGTATGGGTCTAAAAAGAAATGAATCAGGTATGGGTCGGGTCCAAAAACATCATACCCAGACCCGACCCAGATCCTACCCATAGAYCCATTCAATTTAAAAAATATTTTTTTATTTTTTKTATCCAAAGCCCTAAACTTTGTTAGGTGACTTCAGAACTTGTGCAAYCGTTTTGTTGCATTTTAAAGCAAAAGTCTGTTCATCTTTCTACTTCTCTACTCTCTAGTCTTCTCAAAAATTAATTACTTTCAGACAATTACTCCAATCTTCTCTACAAYTGCTACTCCGACGGTTCTTCGACCAACGAGTCCCAACTGTACATATACATGTAGGATCTTGATGACGAAGACATTGATGATGATATGGAAGAAGACTCGTAGATGATTATTTATGTACTTATCAAATTTTGTATGTGTGTGAAGCTAGTGAGTTGGACTAGCGATAATTTATGTATTTTGATGATAAGATTGTGTGAACAACTTGTATTAAGTTGTGACTTTGAGTTGGTTATTGTAATGGCTTGTAAATGTTAAGATTTTATGATGTATTTTTATATTTAATAAGCGATTAGGCGTCACTAGTATGAATCCTCGAAGTACGAAACACTAATAGAACAAAAAAATTAATTGAATGTAAACATGTTCGATTATTAATATAAATATTTAGTAAACCCTATTTAGACCCATTGGGACCATTAGACGTGGTTGGTCCGGGTCCAAAATTTTAGACCCAATGGATCTAGGTCGGGTCTGGATCACTAAAAATTGAACGGGTCTAGGTCTGGCGGACTCGACCCAGACCCAACCATTGCCATCGCTACATCCTTGGGAGCAATCCACGACCCCGAAAGGTTCTGGAAGGTTTTCGGAGCTTTGTTTCGTCAATTTTGCGTTTTGCTTAGAAATACATAAATTATTGATCCCAAATCAAAAAATTATGAAGAAATAATATATATAATATATATATACATTCCTTGTAAAATTTGTATTTGAGTTAAAATTCGTAATTTTGGATCTATTTTAATAATTTAATTAATTATTACAAAATTAATAATTTTCCAGAAACTTCCAAAAAATGCCAAAAAACACACAGAAAATTCCGAAAAAAATTCTAGAAAGTTCTTAAACATAGTTAAAATTATTTAAAAATTAAAAAATTATTTTTTGAGGTGCTAAGTGCTTGAATAAGTGCTCGATGTAAGGATTTTGCGTTTTTTTAGGGCTTGTCAGGGTCCAGCTCTCTCATTGACTTACTGTGTCGCGCCAGTGGTGTTCTTATCATTGGTGTCTTGGAATAGGGAAATATGCAGGGTATTTACAATTGCAATTCAGGGTAAATCAGATTAGCTCTAATTCACAACTTGGTCATTTTTTTTTCAAAGATGGTTGCCTTCTTGTTGGTAAATTATCAACGTAATTATTAAAAAACTTTATTTATATGGAGGTCAAGGTCACAAAACTGTATCTTTTGTGGAACAATCATTTGGAGACGGCAATGGACCATGATGATGAATTGAAGTTTATGGTGAGGTGGACTGATTTAAATCTCAGTTGATGTTCCCGTTGCATTGTGGTTGCTCCTAAACTATTCCATGGACGTGATTCGTGCTTTTGTATCAGCTAGGCTAGGGGCACTGAGTATTTGGTTTTAGTCAAATGTGTAGCAAATTAGCAACTATGCACTTACTTAAACAAGACTCTCTGTAAACACTATCTTAACGTCGAACCACTAGTATTAGTATTTGCGTTTATGTATTTGCCTGGACGAATGTTATGACCTTATGAGCAGAACAATATTGTATTTGATGGTGGATTGACATACCTAAATTGTGTTTCTGTTCAAAGCTTTGGCCTCCATGTGTAGAGGTAGTGATCTGTGCTTTATACATTATTGCCAGTTGTTAAACAAATGTCTTATTAAGGTAGTACTTTGGAAAATTCTCCCATGGAGACTCACATAAAATTTATGACTTCAAGCTAAACTTTGAATTATAGGTTCCTCGTTTGAATTTAAGTTCATCGTTTAAGGTGGAATTCGCCATAGTTTCTCTATTACAATTTCTCTACAATTGATACAATTTTGAAGAAATAGCCATCACTAAATTAGCATATAAACCATGTCTTAATGTTGCATTCAAACTCTTTATTCTTTGTTACACTGCAATTATCGCTGACCGCATTTTAACAACTTAACCAGGCCATGCTTTTCACTATACTAGCAGCATGATTCTAATAATAAGCCCTGCACATTCAAACATCTGTTATTCCTTGTGAACCTGCAATTATCATGCTAACAACATTTTAACCACACTTAAGAGTGTGCTAAACCTTTATCAAACCTAATCATGTTTACGTGGCAACAACACATTCATATTCATTGGCGGGCAATTGTAGATTAACAGAATTCATTAAGTTCACAGACAAGACATGTTCACACTACTCACGGAGTAGGTATCACTTAGACTGTTACAAAACATATAAAATATTACATCAGACAATAAACATGAACACTAGCAGTGCAAACAAAACTACGCTACACCCACATAAACAAAACGCAGTCACACATCTTTCACTACTACGGACTGAAGTGGAAACACTCTAGTACTAGATCCTGGTAGGGAAGCTTTAAGCTCGAACAGATTACTGCTGCTATTTCAAAAAGATATCTTCAACGTCGATCTTTAGTTATGCCCTTCGTCTAGCATCGCCTGTTGTAGCCAGGTGCCTGCCTGAATTATGGGGTCATTAGACCAAAAAAGAAAAATGATCAGTTGAATTTTATTTTGTTCTTTTATTAAGTCTGTCATGAGTCTTGAGAAAATGATAACAAACAAAGCAGAAACTCAACAAAGATCGTATTCGTTATGGTCCTTAATTTTAGAGTTAATTTGGCACCATAATAAAACAAGTACTATACATCCAATATGTTCATYYGACGAAGACTATGTACCAACTTCTAACCATTATCTATTCAAATTAGATAAGAAGTACCAAAATTACTAAAGATGGGATATTAGGGTTATCAATTATATGGGATATTAGGGTTATTAAAACCAAAACTACTATAGATGAGTGACAACAAATTGTTTTTTATAATGAATTACATTGCCCAATCCCAAGTTCATAGGGATGAAGCAATCAGACATCAATAACCACACAATGTATTGAATTGAATTATATGGTATATTAGGGTTATCAATACCAAAACCAGTATAGATRAGTGGCAACAAACTGATTTTTATAATGAATTACATTCCCCAATCTCAAGTTCATAGGGATGAAGTAATCAGACATAAAGAACCACACAATGTACTGCTTTAATTTAGTGGACACAATGTTCAACATATTAAACTAATTTAATAATCGTTTAATAATTGAAACTTACACTAATCTAATCGATATTTTCCTCATGGCATGATTACTTAATAAAATAACCCATAATTTAATTGTCGTTTACTTCAATTAATAGGTAGACAGAACATGAATGACAAAAGAGAATCCACAAATTTTAACGGAAAATTCAAGCAACTATGATTTCATTCCGCCCAACATTCAATTTTGAAATAATTGACTTGAGTACATAAAAAAGCAKAAATACTCACCCTTATGTCAGCCATCCAATGCATATCCTCTCCAGGCAGTGTGGAAATGAGCCAGACATGACACTTCATTGTATCCCATAGTACCACCAGCCCCTTACACAGTGACAACGATTCATCAACTTGCTAGTCCATTGACCACTTCATCTTCTCGTACTTTGATATGAACTTCAATTTGGAGATCCTTGTCTCCCAAAGGAATACGACGATAGGCTTGTAGTTGTCGCAGATCTTCTAAAGGTTTTCCTCTAGAGATGAACGAGCAAACCCTCTTGTGTTCCAAACAAGAATCCTACCACCTTCAGCGACCTCGGACACAAGTGGATTATAGAATGGGCTGAAGTTAACCTTGTTAAGGTACTTGGTTGGATCTTCATCGTCAGTTCCACTTCCAACGACGAATCCAATGTTCTTCATCTTATCAGCAATGTTGAAGATCTGGAGACCATCAACCTAGGACCACATCTAGGTTATAACAAGGCTTAGGGTAGGCAGGTATGGTGGGTTCCTGAAGTGGATCCTTGGCCTCGAATCCTTCAAAAACTGGAAAAAAAACTAGAAGGGAGTGGGGGCTCACCAAGGGAATCCTCGATGATATTAGCTAGCTTTTCACGAAGCTCAAACAAGTGAGCACGGTCTCGCATGACGAGTAGGTGTGGGAGGTGAGCTAAAACATGATCATCGTTTTCGTCAATCATCCACAGTTTTCCGACGGTGAATCTGTTGGTGGAAGTTGGAGTCAGGACCAGTCGAAGTATGTCATCGGAGCTCAACCACATCTTACCCTCGCCCACCTTGACAAAGAAAGCAAAGTCTCAGAAGTTAACCTCACTTTCATTCCCACTGAGAACATCTTTGAATTCGAGGATGGGTGGGCTATTTTGTGGGGTTGATGATGAATTGTTAAACTGCAATGTGAAGTTGTTGTTCACGGTGTTCTTTTTTGGAAAATCTGCAGATGGGGGGTTTTTTTCCTTCTTTGACATCGGCGTTAGGGTTTGTGAAGAAGAAATGATTCCAAAAATCTTGTTTAATAGTGGAGCAGAAGCTTCCTGAGTACGCTTCAAATAGTTTGATGTCCAAGTGTCCAACTTCCGAAAACACCAATTTTTGAATTACATTAAATTGTGGCCTTCACTTCTTCAAATGTTTCTTAAAATTTAAAATTTGGGACAAATAAAGTGGAAAATTAGAGTAACTAAAAATTAAAAATTTAAAAAAACAATATTTCCAAAAATAATTCCTAACAGGCGACTGGGTTTTTTTTGGCACTACTGATGCGTGCGAGATTCAAAATTACAACAATTGATGTAAAATGCTCCTTTTATCAAAACAAGTTTTCTTACAACATAACAAAGAAAATGAAAGTTCATCCGTAATTCGTAAAATAGAATTTAAAAATTAGTTAAAAATGGGAAGAACAAAGTTTGTTTTTCGGTGTTTACAAAGTGGATTTATATGGAGTGAAAATTGATAATTATTTTAAGTAGGTTGATTAAATTTGTAATTCATTGATATGAGTTTTTAGTGGATTGATCATTGATRTCATACCAAGCATAATCTTCTACGACACGAAACAAAATGAGCTTKACTGAAGTGTAAGGAGTTGAGTTGTTTCCGAACGACGCACAGTCGATTAGACCGAACTCGGTTCGACTAGACTTAGCTGGAAGAAAAAGAACAAAGCATAATCTTCTACGACACGAATCAAAACGAGCTTGATTGGAGTGTAAGGAGTTGAGTTGCTTCGAACGAGGCAGAGTCAATCAGATCGAACTCGGTTCGACTAGACTTAGCTGGATGAAAAAGAACCAATGCATAATCTTCTACGACATGAACTAAAACGAGCCAAACGAAGTGTAAGGACTTGTGTTGATTCTGAACGAGGCAGAGTCGATCGACAAAACTCGGTTCGACTTAGCTGAACGAAAAAAGAAACAGTGACTATTTTTTTTAAATCAAGCCCAACTCAGTTGAAAATTAGTTCATATATATAAGAAACAATAGGTTTAGAAAAATTCAAATAGGTTCAAATGAGTAAAAATGGTTCAAATAGGTTCAAATACCTAAAATCTGGTTTTATGGGTTGAAAAATTAAAAATAATGTACACCATGCATTCGTTTCGATTTAAGGTTTAAAATATATAGGCCTTATTTGGACTTAGTTTTGGTGGGAAAAGAGTCTTTAGGATTAAACTTATTGCTAATGAAATGAACTTGTTTAAGCTTATTTATTTGATCGATAACTAATTCAACTTAATCAGTGAGAGTGAAATGTAATTTGTGCTAAAAATGCTAAACAACTGAAGTAAACTCATTATAACATATCTATTCTTTTTGACATTTATTTGAAGCTATTTTTGAGAGGATAATTATGATTGCAACTTTCGATAAAACGTCCAATTTCTTTATAAATAACCCAAACCTATTGTAACAAATGGTCCAATTATCTAAATATACTGGTTGTGGTAAAAAATGGTCAATGTGAGAATGTTCATATATAATTTGTTAATTAAACTATATATTCACCTAATACAACCACGCATTTATTTTACACTACATTGCTTTTAGCTATTTGTTAAAAGAGTGTGGTTCGACCCGATCAAATTTGTCCAATTACGTCTAGGAAACGCTGTATGATTCGACATAAAAACAGAATGTTCGGGTTTTTTATTTTACTTTCCCGCAACTCAACTTTCGGATCAAATTTCTGGTTCGACATTGGTCGGATCCACCTCCAAAGTTACAAATTAAGAACTTTCCTCATGGCAATTCTTATAAGCTCGCGTACAGTAAAAAATATAAAATACTACCAGTACAAAACTAACAGTGTGGAAAGATTGCAAAGAAAAGGTGTTACTACAAAGCTAAAGAACTTGTAAAAGAAATCAAAAAATGAAAAAAAATGTAACATGTGCAGTCCCTTTTGGAACGTGCTTAGGAGTATGGTTGGAATAAGGGAGCACAATTGTTTTCACCTGAGGGAAAATTCCCGACCTTTTAGGTTGATGTTTGTGATGATTAGAAGTTGTCCAATAACTAGTGTCTTACACAAGATAACATTGTAGAAAGCTTGCAGATAAAAGCTTTTCCAAGAAGTCCCAAAGCTGAAAATTTTTTTGGTTGGCATGAGGATTTAATGGTTGGGCAGATACTTAATTATGTAAGAAAAATTATACGATAGCTGTTCACACAAAAGAAATATATTAACAACCTTAATACTTTGGACATTGATACTTTCAATGGAATAAGAAAATTAATTTTTTCTCAACTGGTACACTAACAATAATAAAAATACTACTGCTATTATAACTTCACACTAAAGTCAATGGCAATTAAATTGTTGCTTTACAATTAACAATTATTTAACACCCAGTAAACCTGATAGTCTCAAAAACATTCCTAAACCAGACAAAGGATATGAAACCCTAAACGAAGTTCGTTATAAATAGAAGAGCACACAATGGTAGACCACACAACCCTAATCCTCTTCTTCACTTTAGAAAACCAAACAACAATTCAACTCTCAGAAACAAACAACAATGGGAGCGATTCAAGAGTAACTCACTGAGGAGGTCAGATCTGGTGGGAACACGATGGAGGTGAGCGAGCCAGAGCATCGTTTGAAATTCAAGGAGTCCACCATCGGGAAGAAAACAAGGTACTAGGGCACCCCACCCTTCATCGTTGAGAGAAGTCGTTCTTCTTCACACACCTTTAAAGTGTTGTGAGTTCTAAGCTCAGGAGAGCTGTGGAATTCAGCTCAAAGAGACACTCCAATAGTACGGAGTCCTCATTTGAGAAGAAAACAACGTTCTATGGACTAACCATTTCAAGGAGATCTACGAGATGATGGATAAAGTTGACAAGTTGATTATTGTTTCAGGTATTTAGTCGTAAGGATACTGAATTTTTTCTTGTGTTCCTTGGAATTTACCAAAGACTTAAACAGCCCTAGGTGTTTTGTCTRCATCCTATTTGATTGCATYTGTGCTGTAAKGAGTCTTAGATGTCATTCCGCAATTGAGCTGTGTTAAACCTCATGTCTTGTCCTCCATTCTTATTCACAGCAATGGAGAACTCTGCAGTCCTGTGGCACTCATTTGATTTGAATATCCCCCCAGAGATGATAATATGTTCAATGGTTATGTGTAGCAATGTGATCTGTTACAAACTGGYAGTAGTGGTAAAACCGTTACGCGGAAGGTTTGTTTTTTTGGTAATTTGCATGTTATTACTTGTGTGGTTTGGTTAGAACTTTGACAGGCAATTAATTTATATTTTATTTTGGACCGTAGAGGAAACGCGCTGTCGGGACGTTTGTAAATGCAAGAGTGTACCAGGTATTACATAGACACCTAGCAGAGGATTTTAGGTGTTTGGGAAGGTCAAAAGGTTATAATTGAAATTGCTGTTTTTGGCTGTAAGACTTGTGATGTAGTAAGGGAGGTGTTTTCAAAGCTCTTGGTGGTGTCATGCGGCTTAGAAATCTATCCCGRGAAAGGGTGAGTAAATGTCTGATATGCTTTGTTTAATTAACCCACTAATATGTAACCAATAAGCGTGTACATCCTACCTACCATGCTATTCGATGATATAAATTAAATGTATATGCTAATGTGGGAATGCCCTTWTAATTGGTTTTTTTATATGCTTTTAACAGCCTCCCAATGTGATATGMAAAGCGGAGTATTTTGGTAAAATCATTTCTAGTTTTGATGACAGGYAGAAGGGTTGGGTTTGTGAGATGGGATTCGGTCCAATGTTGGATTTGGTGAATCTTAAACTACATAGATCACTTTGTCATTGGCTTATGACTCGTATAGACCCTGTCAAAGAGAGGTTGAATGTGGGGGGGGGGGGTCTCCAGTATAGGTTTTCCCCAAATCAAATTAGGTGGTTGCTAGGACTGCCCAAAGGTGAGCTGCCCATTCCCACTATGYTTAGTGATGACAATTCRTTTAGGAAAGTCCAACAATTAGAACAAAAATATGGGCAAGTTTGACAAGTGTGGATGGTCGCACTAGCAAAGTTGACAGTAGGGCTGGTCTCTCTTTAACCCAAGGAGTAGTTGATAGCTTATGTCCCCCTTTCAAGCTGATGATTCTGGGAGTTTAAGATGCTATTCCTTCTTGCTGCTCTAGACATTGTTTTGTGCCCTACCCAATCTAGTCGCTTCTCTAGAGACTTGCTCCCTGCCCTTAGCTGTGCTAAAGAAGCAAGGAGATGCAATTTTTGTCCCTTGTGTTGGACAAGCTAATGCCTAGTATCAAATGTTTCGCCTCCAGATTCTATTCAAAAGCCTTTGCCAGCGATTGTGGAGGTTGCACGTTATTTTTGTGGCATGTTATGGTTGTAAATTTGAATCTAGATTTGTTAAATTAGTTAATTAAGAATGTTCTATTACTAACACTAGTAGAAAAATAGACAAAAGCTGCACCATCAAATGCTAGGTTTTTTTTTTAAAAAAAAAAACCTTTTGACCCATCTTAGAGCCCAAAACAATGGAAAAAACACAAAATCTGGGGGTTTTTTTAAGAAAACCCAGCTTTTGAGTATACTTAAAAAAAATTAAACAGGAATAACAATTGCCTCGTACAAGGCGCAAATTATTCGTTGGACCCCGGTCCATCTATAGTTAGATGGACCCCCACCCCAAGCCCGCCACATCAATATTCAAATGTTTAGCATTAAATATTCAATGTTTTGATTTCAATATTCAATGTTTTGTATTCAATATTCAACTCTACTTCATCTTATTTTATTGTATACTTTGTATTTGCAACTCACTGCAAAAGCTGCCTATTCAAATCAGAAGAATTTGTGAATCTGATAGAATGATTGGATACAAAGAAGAAGTTTGGTACTTATGAGTTGAAATCAAGTTCGGATTATGTCAATTGTGGTGTGTATTTATGCACCATATGGAGACATTCAATGGGCATGAAGATTGACTTGCCAATTCTCAAATTCTAATCAGGTAATTAAGATAGATTTGTTTAGAACTTATATTCATGTACAATATTACTTATACACATACTGTTGATTTATTTTGGTCATTTTAAGTAGAAGAATGAGAGTAATGTAAAGATTAAGCAGAGTTGAATATTGAATGCAAAACATTGAATTTTGGTGTATAAAAGCTGAATATTTAGTATTAGACATAGAATTATACAATTGAATGTTCAACTTTAATGTTGACTTGTCACTAGAACAATATTATTAGTATTTGAATGACATTTTTATGTCTCTTTTTTTTCGAAGTTACATATTGTTTTTCAAATATTCATCCTATTATGGTTTGAAACAATTATATTTGAGAACCATGCTAGATTACCAAAAAAATAATGAATATTTCATTCAAAACGTTGAACATTGATTATTGAAAATTGAATATTTAACACTGAAGTTTTACTTTGTATAATAAAATGAACATCAATTTACATTTTTTTATATCAACGGTTATTTTACTATAAAAAATTCCTCATATTCCAACTGCGAATCTGCACGGCCTTGTATTTTACCTCTCTAACACAAAACCAATCTTATATGCATAATCATATACAATTTAAAAGCCTCTTCATCACTATTAACAGTAGCATTACAAACACACTTTGCTCTGCCTCGCAAAATGAAACACAAACCTATGCAAAATAACAGTAGCTAATTAATGTTCAAATACTTAAGAAAAATGTTCAAATAAATAGAAACAAATGTTCAAGTGTTAAACTAAATTGAAATTTGATAGAAAGAAGGCTGAATATTGCATTCAAAAACTTGAAGATTTGATGAATGAAATTTGAATATTTAACAATGAACTTTTACAAATGAACAATGTATAAGTTGAATATTTCACACGAAATATTGAAGATTGTGATTTTATAAATTGAATATTCATTACTGGTAAATAAAATTAAAATTGAATATTGAATACAAGACGTTGAATATTCTTACTTGTAAAGTTGAACATTAGCTACTGGAATTGAAATTAAAAAGGAATTGCGTAAACTACTCATAAAAACTCATACAATTTAAATAACAAATCTCAAAAATATAATTTCATCAGAATACAAATCTTCAGATCAAATTAATAAAACAAATGTGCAATAACAAATATTCAAAAACATAATACATAAGTTGAACATTGAAACTCACTCTGTTTTTCAGCATTATTCATCTCTATTGCATGATCTTCAACATCCGATCTTCTTCCTTGCATGATATTCAATCATGATCTTCATTCCTTGCATGATCTTCACTTATTGCTGGATTATGTTCATCATTCATCTCTAGTTGATCATCTTTAATCTAAATTTCAAGAAATTTGAAGTATGAATTCAATATATTCAAATGCTAGGAATTAGGAGAGAGAAAAATTCTTTCGGAAATTTTTGGAAAAAAATGAATCTAGGAGAGAGAATATAAGTTTGAGGATTTATTTGAAGAGTGGAAAATGGAAGCATGAAGCTGATGGTTTTATTTTTTACTCTGTATAAATTACGTGGTGTTTATGAAGGGGGGGGGGGGTTCATGTAATTTTAGGTGGTCCTAGGGTTCAAGCAATACCTATTGGGTACAAGGCACTCTCATCTCGGCCCAATAACAACACAAACAAATCCAAAATAAACCCTAATTCCCTCATTCACTTCACTTAACTCACGGTTCACTGTCTCTCTCATCTTGCTCAACTCATGGTTCCACTCCCTCTTTCAACCACACCACAACCGAACCGCTGATCGGGCCTCCTCCAACAGCAACCTCCTCTAATAGCGACTACCACCTGAAACGTCATCCTTTCGATTGCTGCCTACATTGTTGGACCTCCGCTTTATTGGCACTTCATCGAAGTCACGACACCTAGTTCTCTTTCATCATTGTCATCATCTTCAACTTCTGCTAATTGTCCTCCTGCCCTTGTAATTGCAATTCGTGCCTCTCATCACTATTCCTGATGGTATGTGTTTTGGATCTGAATTTAATTTCGCTCTATTATTTTGAATTGTGCTCTAAATTTAATGATTATGTTTGTGTGATTCGGTTTTAATTGATTGAAATTAATTCTTGTTCGCGTTTGATTTCAGTGATTTACAGTAGGTTTAATTAATTCTTGCTTTTAATAGTGTTTCACATTTAATTTTAATTTGATATGAGATTTCTATTATGCTAGATCGATTTTGTGATTTGCATGAATTTTTGCTTTTGTTTCAATTACAAATCAAGTTTATCTGAATTTTAATTATTAACGTGATGTGAGATCAAGTTTATCTGGCCTGCAACCAATAAAACCCTAAATCGATTCCCCTAATTCAATTTTCTAGGTTTCTTGGTTTTTTTCCTTCGAATTTTTGGGGGTTTGCTATTTTTGGGTTTCCTTGGTGGTTTTTCGATTTTTTGTTTGGGGGGGGGGGGGGGGGCTGCTTGTTGATTTTTTATTGGTTGATGGTTGTTTGCTGTTGGTGTTGATTGATGGTGGTTGTCTGGTTTTGGTGAGTGGGTGTGTGGTGTTGGGTGGTTGTCAGTCCGCCTCTCTCCTCTTCTCATCCTCACTCTGCCTCTCTCCTCTCTTTCCTTCCCTTTATTTTTCGATCTTTCTCATTTTTTTTATTTGTTRTTTGCATTTTCTGATATGGGGTTTTAATTTACTTCGATTTTTTTTCTTCTCATTTCTATCTAAATTTTTTTATTGTAATAATTTGACATTTGTTCTAATGTTTTTACTCTACTTGTTTTCTCAGGATGGCAAGATGAAGATGATTTGAAGATGGCAAACAAACTAAGCCAATGCTTAGTGTGTGGGTCAAAACTGCTGACGAATGAATCCCTTTGGTAAAATTGGAAATTCTCTAGGTTCCATTACAGTAGTCGAACCCAACATTCACTTGAGTGCTTAAGATTAATTGGGAATTATCAATTATGGGGGACTAAGGCCAATAATTGCACTTTGCTTTGTCTAAAGGAAGAGCAACTACCAGGWAGTAAGCATTCAATTAATTAAGAGACCTCTCGAACAAAATTTGACAGAAAAAACATTGAAAACCCTAAAGACACAAAAGGTATTGCAATACAGGTCTAATTCAACAAACAAGCAAAAAGGCATACGACTATCCCCCACAATTAACATCATATTAACAGTGCCCCAACGTAATTGAGCTTAGGGAGACACAAATTACGAATTCATCGAGTACCAAAATAATAGGAAGGATGATATTAGGCAACATGGAGGGATAATTGCGGAMGAAATAAGAAAAATTAAACTGAGGTACAAATAACATAGGCTAATGCAGGAATCCAAACTCCAYGCGGCAACCATACAAACATGAAAKYGCACATAAAAATTTGTAGAAATGTTGTAAATAATTGTTTGGCAAAAACCTTAAYGCATCCAATTCCTCACCAATTACAGAGATTATGCAAYAATATCAATTACAGTAAATCTGCAAATATCCAATCAAAATTAGTTTCGCGAATACATACCTTTTCAGAAGTAGAAGAAGAAACCCAATTACAGATTAATGGCCGCGAAAAAGGGAAAAAGAGAAAACGAAGAGAAAAATGAAGAAGACAATATAAGGCGTGCCGAGGAAGATTCATAGAGAAAGACATTTCTATCCCGAGTAAGTTAACTAGAATAAACAAAAGTAACTTACGATAACCAAACTCTATCAAAATGGAGGAACACCGTCAACAATCCCCATCGCGCATAAATTACCAAATTATCCCCGGATAGACTTCAGCAAGGAAATCTGCGAGATCTACTAGAAATTACCCTATATTACCAAATTATCCCCGGATAGACTTCAGCAAGGAAATCTGCGAGATCTACTAGAAATTACCCTATATAGTGTAAAGCCATTTTTCTTGTTCAACAATGAAAACCGTTATCCTTTCACAATTCAATTCATGGATCAAATCCACATTAAAGTTAAT
>SNQN01009009.1:14426-26949 GCA_008642245.1 Bassia scoparia | reverse complement strand
TAATTTTGAAAACAGTTTTGCACGGAAAGAAAACTTTCCTAAAATACGAATGCATGAAGTAAACCCTAGAGGACTGGTTCAGATCTGTTCCCAGACTGTTCCAATCCACCAAGTTTATTTCATGTATTCGTATTTTAGGAACTTGTACTTCAAAACTTGGCTTCATGATCTTCTTCCTTTCATCCATTGAACTTATACTTTAACACTTGTACATACAAAAAGAAACATGCATGCAATATAATAGTTCAATGTGGTTTGTCATCAATCAAATCTCAAATCAGGGAACTCAAAAGCAAAGAAGCAAGTCAAAACAATGTGTTGCATGCAGGGTGTCGATCCACTCAATAAAGCTCAATATAAAGTCAAGAGTCAAGCAAGTCGACTCAAAGTCGAGAAGTCTAAACAAGTCTTAAAACAAACCAATGCAAAGCTAGGGTCCACCATTAAGCGTAAATGTTGCAAGTACACAGCCGGAGGGGGGCGGGGGGCTAACCCCATAGTAAAGGAAATCATGTCTTCGCTAGCATCGCACAAGTTGGCAAAATCAAACTTCGCTTAGGCTACAATCCAACACCTCACATCAACAACGGGTCTTAGCCTAGCAAACGAGGATTTGCTTCTTGAGCCAAGCAACACATTTTGGGGGATGACCTCTAGATATGAACTAGCTCTGCCAAACTAACATTTAGAAGATATCAATGCAGGCCTAAGAATGCCCTATTCCTTCTCAAACACAAAGCGCCAGCACTACAAGGCGTCTTGCCATGATAATTATACATTTGCAAGACATAATCACCATAGTTCAAGGTGGAGAAAAAGTTGCAAGAGAAGCACAAGCAAAAGTTAAAGCCAAATTCAAAGAACCCCCAATCAAGGTACAACAAATCCCCAACAACAATTTCAAGGACACCATCCCCAATGATAACTTTATATTGAAGCTTCATGGATGACTAGTTGAGAAGGGATAAAGTATGAACCAGATTCTCAAGCATGGATGAAGACAAGAATAATGAAGTAAGGGTATCAGAGTGATGAAGATGTGGGAAGAAGTCGAATTCTCAAGTGTGGATGAAGGCATGAGTAGATCAACGAGGGTATCAGATTCTCCATGGTGGATGAAGATGTTGATATGGACATAAAGGCCAAATTCTCTAGCATAAATGAAGGCATGAATGGTTGAACAAGACACTGGATCCTCAAGCGAGGATGAAGGTGTGGACAGTTTTTGTGCTCTCTCACAAAAAGAGTTTGTGCACTCTCACATATAGAGGTTGTGCTCTCTCACAAAAGGAGGTTGTGCTCTCTCACGACGGCGTAGGTAAAGAGTTTGTGCTCTCTCACAACAAAGAGATTGTGCTCTCTCACGATGAAGAGTTTCAGCTCTCTCACACAAAGAGGTTGTGCTCTCTCACAATAAAGTGTCTCGTGCTCTGTCCAAAAAAGAGTTTGTGCTCTCTCACATAAAGAGTTTTGTGCTCTCTCACATAAAGAGTTTTATGCTCTCTCACAACGACGTAGGCAAAGAGTTTGTTCTCTCTCACAATGAAGAGGTTATTCTCTTTCATAACGAAGAGTTTGAGCTCTCTCACAAAAGAGGTTGTACTATCTCACAATGAAGAGTTCGTGCTCTCTCACGATAGTACTGAAGAGTTTGTGCTCTCTCACGATGGTACCAAAGAGTTTTGTGATCTCTTACGATGGTGAAGACAAAAGCTCAAGAGTTTTTGCTCTCTCACATAAAAAGGTGTGCTCTCTCACAATGAAGAGTTCATGCTCTCTCACGATAGTACTAAYGATGTTTTGCTCTCTCACAATGGCGAAGACAAAAGTTGAAGAATTTGTGCTCTCTCYCATAAAGAGGTTGTGCTCTCTCACGATAGTCCTAAAGAGGTTGTCCTCTCTTACAACGGCTAAGACGGAATTAAAACTAAAGAGTTCGTGCTCTCTCACAGCGAAGAGTTCGTACTCTTTTCACAGCGGTACAAAAGAGGTTTTTCTCTCTCACAACGACGAACACAATGTTAAGCCCACAAATGACGATGAAAAGAGGTTGTGCTCTCTCACAATGGCGGTAAAAGAGTGTTCATGTTGTCTCACGATGGTAAAGACAAATTTGAAGGAAATATGAAGGCATAGCCGCACAGACAAGCAAAAACATGGATGTGGGATTCTCCTGCGAAGATGAAGACATCGATGCTAATTCCAAATGAAATCTTAAACGGAGGCTTCGAAACAGATAGACACAAACAACAACAGAGGCACACTCATAAAATTCCCTAGTATAGATACGGACAAGAACAAAAAGCAAAGGCATAGTAAGGAAATCAACAAAAGACACAAAGAAACGTCAACACATGGACTAATAGACAAGCACAGACAAAGAATCAAGCATCAATGCAAGCAAGCAAGCGACAACAACCGCAGGTGCAGGTAAAACTAACAGCTTTATTTTGTAGGTATCAGGTACTTTGGTTTTCGTTTTACAAGACCTTTGTCTTTGTAAACTCAGCAAAACTGGGGGCTTATGTAGATACGTAAATTTTTCCCTAGCCTAAGACGACCAATAATAAGAATCCCCTTGCAACACACAAGTTGAATTGAGAAAGCTAGGGTCTTGACAAACCCTAACAAAGGCAAGATTACACTGCAATGAGCACCTTTTCCTACACCAAGCACCCTTAAAAATAATTTGTAATTTCCAAATAATTTTATCTTATTTTTAGACATTTTTCTAGATTTTTTTAGAATTTTTCTAAGCATTTTTGCGTTTTTTTAGAATTTTTATCAATTTAAATAATTTTGCAATAATTAATTAAATCATCAAAGCAATTCTAAAATTCAAGAAATTGTAACATAATGCAAAATATTTTACAAGGAATTTTTTTAATATTTTTTCAATAATTTTTTGAGTTGTTGAAAAATAGTTATGAATTTCCTAAGCAAAAACGCGCAACCGAGCGAAATGGGGTATCCCGAAGTGTTTTGCCTCGGGAATCATACTGATTTCCCTCTCTCTCTCTCTCTCTCTCTCTCTCTCTCTCTCTCTCTCTCTCTCTATCTATCTATCTAAAACACACTCAAATACTCTCTCTTTCACATTCAAATTTGCACAAATTGTTTTGCATTTCTCAAACACATCAAACACTATTTCAAATGTTCTTTAAAGGTTCTTAAGGGTTCTTCAAGGTTCTTAAGGGTTTTCATAGGGTCCTATAACTGACTAAAAATATTCGGTTGACTTTATTGACTAAGAGATCGACCAACAATGTGTGACTGGTGACAACTAGGATAAGTTTTAACAAGAAAACAAGCGATACTTGGCACCTTTTAAATTTCTAGTCCAACGATAGGACATAAGCGCTAGATGGGATCATTGGAGAGGGGGCCCATTAGGAGATAGCCCAAGACAAAGAGGCCCATTAAGAACATCAAGCAACAATAGGAAACTTGGKGGGAAAGTTRAGGGATTTCAAACATTGGAAAGAAGRGRCAAGAAACTACTGTAGGGAGTAACCGCTACAAATCGCCCACAATCTCTATCATTGAAAGCCTATAAATAGGTGAAGCCGAATAGAATTGGACAACAATTAAACACACAATCAAGCAAACATCTATCTTTCTTTCACATTTTAGATTTCCTTAGCCGCACTTGGCTTAGTAGCCAAGTATCATAGCATAGTTCATTCTAAAAATGGATCATTTCTGTGCTTTTTTCAATCCCAATTGTGTAAACAGGGAGGTAATCATCCTTCCTTGTAATACAGTTGTAGTCTGACTTTATCCTTACTTGATAATGGATGGCTTTTGTTTCTCTTTATTTCTGTTTGTCCTAAGCTTCTGTCTTATTCCACAACAAGTTTAATTCCTTAGGTTCATACATTCTTAACTTCTTCTATGATCTTGGGAGCCAATTTTACGTTAGCGAGGTTATCCATATAATCAGTAACCACAGGGGTAGCCCCTACCGAACTAAAAAAATTTTGGGTGGTTGACTTGTAAGTGAAGTGCAAAATCACTCAACATGTTTTATGGCAACCATAGTGGGAGGGAAGTTTGCAATATTGCAGTTACTTCTCAACCGTGGCCCCTAAACGATCTACCAGAAGAGGTGGTAATCGAGAGGATGATACTTCATCCGATTAAAATCTTGAGAATTCACTTGAAGATCTCGGTGATTTAGAAACTTTTTGCAACAACAACAATCTATTAAAGATCTTGTTCCTCTTGAGAAAACCGAATCTCAAAAGCAAAGACTAGACGGTTTGCATCTAAACAAGGGGAAAGATCAATCCTTTTCAGCCAAAGGTTTTTTCAATTCAATATACACGCAATATGTGGATATTTTTATAAGCCTTTTGGAAGATTTGAAGGAAAATCATAGGGAACAGTTCAACCTGCACCGTGGTGTTGTACATGAGACTTCTAGAGTGATAACCGCTAAGTTGCAATACTCCGGTTCCCATTCTCAGCAGGCAGTTACCAGGTAGTTAGACGGGATTATATTAGATATCAATGAAATGTTGAATGCTACTAACATAGCATTGTTTAAGACTATTGCAGCTGCGGTAGTTCCCCGATTAGAACCTTTAGTGGAGAAGCACAATCAACTAAATGAATGATCGATGAATGTGTAACTGCTTGAGGTTCAGGAATAACTGTCGACAACCTACGGGAAGAACCTCCCTTAGGTTAGCCTAGAACAAACAACTTGATGGGATCTAATGTCCCTCCGGCCTTTCAGATAGTATCAAGGAGCATCCCTCTCCAAGATACCAAGGAAGGGAACATGAGTCAGAGTAGAGAAGCAGGCCCAAGGTCAGGTTATGAGTCAGGCTATAACCATGGTGACGCATTACCTTCTTCTTTTCCTTTCTTTTCTAATTCAATCCCTTTGACCACGTCAATGGGAACTGTTCCACCGTCAGGAACAACCTATAAGGAAGGATCTAACGGTTATGGAAATGGGGGAGTATTCAATGTAAGTAGCAGTTTTCAAACTGCCACTAATGGGCATATACCTCTGAATCCACACCTTGCTACTCTTTAATCATCACAACCCGCGTATATTCCACAAACATGGAGTTAGGGTTGTCCACATCAAGCTTCTCCTAACCAAATGCAACCACCTTAGAGTAATCGCTGGGGGCAGGGTTCATATTTACAGGGAAATGTTTATGGGGGGTTGTAGACACCCAAAAGTGTCTCCCAAAATTGAATCGCAGATTAAGAAAAGTACGACATTTCGAAATAAATTTGATTCCGAAATTTGTGACAAAGTCAATAAATTAAATAACATTTTCATGATTTGGAATAAAGTTGAGTTCAAAATCATACCCTGAGGGCCCAATAATAGGCGGAAAATATTTATTTTAATTATTTTCCTTTTTTGGGCCATTTATCTTAGTAAAAACGATTTTATAAAATTATTTCTAAAAGTAATTTCTAAGATTGGTTTTCATTATCATCTTATTATTCTCATTTTTCTGAGTCCGCCCGTATTGTTAGATTATTTTTTTTGACTTTCCTTCGATTTTCTATGATTTTTACAATTTTTATAAAATGATTATTTAAAATATATAAGTGCTGAAATCTAGAAAGCTTGGGAATAATTCGGAGTATTCTAGAAGTGTAATCTTGATCTCCAAGGAAGACAAAATGAAGATCTAGGATATTCCCAGACCATGGGATAGATCTAGAAAATAGAGATGCAAAAATTCCCAAAGATATCAGACGAAGGAAAGATAGAATTAGTCTTTGCTATCTTATTCTTCCCATACGCCTATAAATATATGCTCGCGGTGCTTATTCGAAAATAAACAAAAAATCATCTTCGATCAACAAAAATCAATGAAACCAATATTAGATCAACAAAAACCAACGATCGGTTAACGAAAAGTTCTCAAAAGTCTTTCTTTCAAATTCAATCCACAAAACACAAACCACTCACAAAATTAATAGCCACTCGAATTCGTCACGGTTTTCGGAGTCGTATCTTAGTGGATTTAGCGGTTCATTCGGAGGTAAAGCTTTTGATACTCTAACCATGCTTTTCTTTCTTTTGTCTTAGTAGCGATAAAAGGTGGGTAAATTTGTATATATTTAAACTTTGATTTCTATATATATTATTTTTTATTTTTGTGCATATGACTCTTTGGATTGCTTAATCAAGATCGAAATTTGCTTGAATTACATTAAATTCAAATTAATTATGGACGAACGAATTTTAGGCACCATATTAATTTGATTAATTCGAAGTGGTCACAATTATTAGGCTAGGTAGTGATGCAAGTATAATAGAAATTAAGTCTTGTAGCAATGTTAGGTTAATGCGTGTTCTAAGATCAAATCAATAGGCTCTTTGAATTCAATTATTATGATTCGCAGAACTACAATGAAGCTGAGTAGACGCCTCTACATGCTGGTGGATTGGGTCAAAGATTTGGTCCGTACCATGTCCCCGAACTCACAATCTGGTTACTGGATGTAACAGTGGGGCCATTAGTTTGGCACCAAAGTTTCAGGCGTTCGTGATTAACCTTTATAGGTACGGTGGTGATCCCCTCTATCGACAACGCACCCTAACTCCCTTACGTGTGGTATCTGTGGCAAAAGCCCACAAACTGAATCGATGTAGGACAAGGAACGATAAGGGCACACGCCTTTAAAATGGCGACTTCACTAGGGGTAATAACCATTAGGTGAGTGTACTTTTCCTAAAAGTCCCGTAGATCCATTTTCATAATTAATTGGATTGTGCATGTGACCCTCCGAATACGGTCGCACCTTACGCTCCTTGGTCTCAATATGGGCATTTTTTATGCTCGAGATTACCTTAAGGGGGAATACTACCTTGATGCATGTGGTTAAAGGATCACAAGGCTAAGGCAAGTCCTATCCCGCCCATGTCGTGTGTGCATGTGTTACTGGATGCGTGTACATAAGGTGTATCTTGGCCATACATCACTAATGCTAGTGGTGAAATTAGGACCAAGCTCTACTTTTAGGCGTGGTACCCTTTGACCTAATCAAGTCGACCTATAGCTCACTTAGAATCTGAACATAAGTGAATAAATTTTACTTATGTTTCTATCAATGTGCTTGTGCTTGTGACCCTTATTCTATACCATTAGCTCATGTTTTTATTCAAGGATACTAGTCCAAGATTTAGTTAAACACCACTCAATGTCCCTAGTTCAATTCATTGGCCCCATTCGAGTCCAACCCTTAAAATTAGGTGCTTTAAAACCAACTTAGGACTAACCTAGGCCCATTCCAAGCCAGACCCAAATCTAAGGACCTTTAAAATTGACTTAGGTCCAATCTTCAATCCTTTCCAAGTACAACTTAAGGACCTTATAAACCGAACTAAGTCCATTCATAGGCCCCGACCCTTTTATTTCAAGTTATAATTCAAGCGCATAGGCCCTGAACCTTAAGATTGAACAAGGTTCGACCTTACACCTTACGCTATTCAATTTCAAATCAATACTTAAAGTGGCCTAAAACTGATGTAGGTCCAATTAGACACTTTCATATTCTAATTCAAAGTCCAAATTTAATTTCAAAATGAATTCTAGGTCCAAGAACCATTAAACTGAACTAGGTTCGGCTTTAGGATCAGTCTCTTTCAAATTCAATTCCAACCCTATCACCTTAAAATAGAGATAGGTGTAGGCATAGCCTATTAAAGTCCATTTTGAAGTTCAACCCTCAAGCTCTTTCTATTTTGAAACTAGTGTCAAGTCCATTGATTCGAGGTGTCTTTAATTCATCCATGATAGGAAAAGACTAAGATCCCTGTGATAGGCCCGAGGAGGCGAGAAGTTAGACAAATCCTACTTCTAAGACATCCACATCCACAACAGGCCCATGTCTTGTGACCCTTCACCATCCACAAAAAGCCCAATCCTTCACCTTCTTGGTCTAACTAGAGAAGCATCTAACTCCACCACGACCAAAGCCTCATACTCAATCCACTTGCTACACCATGAGTCACCCCAAGGCGCGGATCATTGATCCGTGTGGTTTTCTATAGATAAAGTCACAGAGTCCTAGACCTATCTAATCTTTTCCATTTCTTTTTTATATTATGTCTATGTCATCTAGGATGGAATGTCTTCAACAATAAAATAAAATAAGAATTTTCTTTCCCTTTTTATTTTCAATTTCAATTTTTTTTCTAATTAAATTATGTGACTCTTACCACTCAATGACCTCTAAAAAAATCAAGAAAATTCAAAAATTAAAAAAATAAAAATAAAAATAAAATGAACATGTTCGAGAGGCCCTATTCCATAGCTCCATAAAATAAATCCCTTCCCTCCAATCTCCTTAAACAAAAATCAAACATCCATCGCAACCTTTTGAGCTTATTGGCCATTTTATTTCTTACCCACATCAAAACACCATTCAAATACCAAACATAAAGACAATGACAAGGGAAGTTCAACATAAAGTTCWATTCAAAMCCWCAAAAATTAAAATGATGCCAAAGTCAACTTCAAAATCAAGTGAAATCAAAATTCAAAGTTCCAAGTTCTAAAGTAAAAAGCTTGTCAAAGTCCAAAATCAAGGTACAATTCAAGCCTCACACCCTCAAACCTTGGTCTAAATTACAACATTAAAAGGCCTCTCGAAATGAACATTGTCCATCACTTTGACACACGACCTCACATACTACGATTAATTTGATTTCATAGGGATACATAGATAGCCTCATCTCGAGATTCGACTAAATTAAAAAAAAAATAAAACGAGGTTCATCTCAATGAGTGGTTCAATTCTCTAGAATTCAAAAATAATCCTCTCATTCTAGACACCGACATAGACTCTTACTTGACCTCGCATCATTAGCCAACCTCACATCTAACCACATCTTTGGTCGTTAGTCATAAATTTGACCCTTTCTGTTTTGTCAATCCATATCCTATCCTTTAGCCACTTTCAACGACTCGTTAACTTAATCTTCAAGAAGTAAAGCCACCTAATATTTAAGGTTAGTACATCTCATTGGGGGACTCATTCCTTTAACCTACAAAAATGACCTATCTACCATCAAACTTGTCTCCTCCACATTATCTCTGAGTCTCGCTAGGGGGCTTGCCGTCATCATGATCTATTCAAAACATCCTGTATTTCCCAATTGGGGGCTTCTCGTCTCCTGAAGCCCTATTGCATGTCCAAGTGGAAATTCTGAAAAACTTCTTATGGACCATGTCTCTTTCAAGTCAAAGTCATTGGCCCATCAATATCAATGTAAAGTTCAAGTTCAAGCCACAATCTGGTCAATTAACAACCCATTTCACCTTTCTCCAGCCACTTTTTGATTAGCACACTTCTATAGGCCTTCTTCAATTAACACTCTTTGATTGATACTTGATACTAGGATTAGACTCTAGTATCGTCCTTTCATGCCTTAGACCAGACCTAAACATGCTACAATTTTGACCGTACATTTTCGTATCCTAAACCAGACTTGGACATGATGTGGGGCGTCGAACCATGCCGTATCGACCCTTTGTACACTATGGACATAAAACGAAGCCTATGTAACCTTTAAGAATACCTTCTCAATTTCAAGCTCACAAGTTACAAGTTAAAACTACATGAAATTCTTTCTAGGCATGAAAGCAAACCTATGGCATTATCAAGGTAGTCCTTATTAATCCCGATTTAGGGCTATCATTTTCAAGTCGCTATTCTCCTGAATAGCCAAGGCCAGCCGTAAGGAGCGCTTTCGAGGTAATACAGCCGCATGGGGCGCGGTAACAGGTAAAGCTAACCTTTTTTTTGTAGGTAATGGCGAAAAGGGTAACTCAAGATCGCAGAACGTCTTGAGTTATCCTCCGTTCCGAATTGAATACTTTGACTTTTGTCTTACATGATCAAACTTCTCTCCAGACTTAGCCAAAGTGGGGGCTTCTGTAAACACCCAAAAGTGTCTCCATAAATTGATTAACCGTTGATAAAAATTACGACATTTTGAAATAGATTTGATTCCGAAATTTGTGACAAAATCAATAAATGAAACAAAATTTCCATGTGTTGAATTAAAGTTGAGTTCAAAATCATACCCCGAGGGCCTAATAATAGGCGGACAATATTTATTTTAATTATTTTCCATTTTTAGGCCATTTCTCTTAGCAAAAACGATTTTTTTGAATTATTTCTAAAAGTAATTTCTACGATTTTTTATTCTCATCTTATTCTTCTTATTTTTATGAGTCCGTCCTTATTTTTAGATTATTTTTTAGATTATTTATATGATTTTCTATGATTTATACAAGTTTTATAAAATGATTTTTAAATATATATAAGTGCAGAAATCTAGAAAGCTCGGGAATAATTCAGAGTATTCTAAAAGGGTAATCTTGATCTCTAAGGAAGCCAATATCAAGATCTAGGATATTCCCAAACCATAGGATAAATCTAGAAAATAGAGATGCAAAAATTCCCAATGATATCAGACGAAAGATAGATACAATTAGTCTTTGCTATCTTATCCTTCCCATACGCCTATAAATACATGCTCTCGGTTCTTATTAGAAAATAAAAAAAAAATTAGCTTGAGTTTTACACTCAAATTCAATCCACAAAGCACAAACCACTCACAAAATCAAAAGCCACTCAAATTCGTCACAACTTTCGGAGTCATATCTTTGCGGATTTAACGATTCATTGGGAAGCAAATCTTTTGATACTCTAACCTTGTTTTTTTTCTTTTATCTTGGTAGCGATACATGGTGAGTAAATTCGCGTATATATAAACTTTGATTTCTATATATATTATTCTTAATTTTTTTTGCATATGACTCTTTGGATTGCTTAATCAAGACTAGAATTTGATTGAAACACATTAAATTCAGATTAATTATGTAAACGGATTTTAGGCACCATATTAATTTGACTAATTCGAAGTGGTCACGATTATTAGGCTAGGTAGTGATGCATGTATAATAGAAATAAACTCTTGTAGCAATATTAGGTTAATGCGTGTTTTAAGATAAAATAAATAGGCTTTTTGAATTCAATTATTATGATTCGTGGGATTACAATGAGATCGAGTAGAGGCCGCTACATGCGGATGAATTGGGTCAAAGATATGGTCTGTACCATGTCCCCAAACCCACAATCTGGTTACCGGACCTAAAAGTGTGGCAATTAGTTTGGCACCAATGTTTTTGGAGTTTGTGATTATCTTGTATAGGCATGGTGGTGATCCCCTCTATCGACAACACAGCCCGGGTAGGCATAAGGATGGAGTTCCCAACGAAATAAAAGGAAAAATCTATTTTAAATGGGATGATGCCTTCACACATAAAACTAGCAATTGTTTAATTTTCATAAATAAAATCCAGGATGAAATTGATAAAGAAAATATTAACTTTCCTAAAAAGAGTGTTAATGCTTGTGATATTAATTCTGAGTTTCTGTCAGATTTAGAACAATATGAGATGGATTACAACATGGTTAGTATCGATACTAATGCTATCTCCCATATTGACATGCACGAGCTCTCTAATGTTGTTATTGCTGTGAAATTCTACGAGCGTATAGTGAAGGATGGAGTGTTAGTTGCTCCAAAATGCCAGGAACAAGATTATGACAATCTCAATGTGTGCAGGTGGCATTTCAGTGCTGCACATTCAACCAACCAGTGTAAGGGGTTCAAGGGCTTCATCCACAAAAGGATGAGGACCGATGGGTTGGTAATCTCAAAGAAAGAGTATGAGGCGTTGGACCTTGCTAATTTCCAACTTAGAGGAAAGAAGGCCGAAGCTAGTGAAGTGTGCTACTAACGCTAGTCATGATAGAAAAGGTAGCCAAAAATCTCAGGCATATATAGAAGTGATTTAGAGATTTCCTTTGCAAACCAAGGCAGTAGAAGGCTTGAAGAAATTATGCTTCTCTATGTGTCCTTCTTGTGCTGACATGTTACACTATAAGCTAGTAAGGACCAAAGTCATCCCTAATAACCTAAGTTGGGTACCTAGACACCACAAGCCTCATCTTGAAAGAACATCAAGGAAGGGGTTAGTTGCTCTTCCTTGACTACCTTCTATTATTTCAATCTTGAGTAGGTTGGGCAAACCCAAAGTAGTTTAACTGAGTAGCAAGATTGAGAGAGACTCACGGTTAGACAATGGTGTTCAGGAGGCAGATGTGAATCAAAGGACTGATAATGCAAACAAAGATAAAAAACAGGAAGATGATCTATCTCTTGCTAGTGAAAAGAGAAGACTCAGAAAAGAGGCTAGGTTAATAAGAGAAGCTGTTGTTGGCCAATTACAAACAAATGCAGTTCATGTGGATGAGGAAGCTTTGCAAAAGTGAATGCTTAAAGTTGTTGCTGTTGAGAAGCCTCATTTGAAGAAAGAAAGTTGTAGATACATACATTTGTCCCTAGCCTAAAACGACCAATGATAAGACACCCCTCGCAACACACAAGTCAAATCGAGAGAGCTAGGACCTTGACAAGCCCTAAAAAAGGTAGATTCCCTTGCACCGGACACCTCTTCCAGGT
>SNQN01009008.1:0-26949 GCA_008642245.1 Bassia scoparia | reverse complement strand
GTTGTTTCCTCGTGGATACGATCCTGTTACCACTAGCTGCAGGTTAGTTTTAATAGGTATTTTTGATAGGTACGCGACAATCCTGTCAACTGCCAACAACCAAATGAGTCATAGGTGTCATATTTAAAGTAGAGAATAGGCTTTGTTTAGGAGTTGTTTTTTAAAATATATATATATATATATATATATATATATATATATATATATATATATATATATATATATATATATTTTATTATCTAGTTTAGTTATGATGTCATCAAAAGCATTAAATCGTGACATGTGTATATCGATAATTAAACATACTTTGTTTTGGATGTTGTACGAAGTAATAGAAGATAGATTAATTAATTTTTAATTTAATATTTTCACAAATATTTTAGTATTAAATATAATTTTACATATATTATTATAAATTAGTACTGCTWACATCATCTATGCATTGACACGTAGGATTGTATGATGACATGATTAGCTCATCTATATTCAGTTTTAGTATATAGTTATAGATAGACGAGAGACATATGACATATGAGTTGCGATAAGTAAAGTCAGCTGCGTTTAACACCCCCAATGATTCATCTTTGTCTCAATTGTAAATTGTGGAATACAAATACTCTTGGCAAAAATGACTTTCATATTATGATGATATGATCATATACGAAAGAAAGAATAATATAGAAAAGAATCATTCAGCACTCAACCACCAAATTGGCAAAATGTTAAGTCCCAAAACATAGCCCACACAATCAGCTGAGCTCACAAACTACACAAGTTTCAGAAGAAGAATAGACAAACAAATGCTACAATAAATGGTAAATAATCATGAAAAAATACATTTACAATTTATACATCTTTCTCTAGCACCACCACCAAAATCGTTTACAGACTCCTGTTGTTAAGGCTCATTCCTTGTTACCGGCACACTGCCACTATACTTGAAAAGTGAATTATCCGAGTAAAGATGACCAGAGTTCTCGTAACTTTGTGAAGGCGGTGCAGATTCAGCATAAGGATTCATACCTGCTAGCTGCACAATGTGCTCTATTTCTTTTACCACTTCACCCATAGTAGGTCTATTTGCTGCTTCGTCCTGGACACACTTCAATGCCAAGTCAACAAACTTCTCTAAACCAACAAGCATAGTTGTATTTCTTAGGAGTACTGGGTCTATTACTCTCTGAAGATCGTACAAATCTTTCGTCCTGTCCATTGCTTCTTTTACTTCTCTCACTATGTATCGTCCATCTTGTATAGGTCTTCTAGCTGTTACCATTTCCAGCATAACAACCCCGAAGCTGAATGTATCACTTTTCTCGGTTAACTGATTAGTCATGAAATACTCAGGATCCAGGTATCCCTACACCACAGAAGAGACCAGTGTCAATGCTTGTTTTGTATTTAATATGTGCTATTTTGACATATTGTACAAGAGTGTTAAAAAAAGGAATATTGAAACATAAACTGGGATGACAATTAATGCCCGAAAGCAATAAGAAGAACCAAGGCCTAATGGAGTTTCAGACGGTTATAAACAAGTGACATTGAATTAAAGACATTGATATATTTCTGATGATAAAAAACGTCTGACACTTGCGTGCGTACCTAAATCCACCATATCTACTTAAGTCCAAGTACCACAGGTTCCTAGACCGTTGCTCAGCCAAAGCTCTAAGTTCACAATGTGAGCAAAGATCCTAAAACTATAGGATGTCATTAGTTTCTAAGCATGCTAAACACTAACAATGGCCAGCCCTTTGTAGTGAGGCGAAAATAAACCAGAGAGAAAACCGACAACTGATATATAAAGGAAAGTAGAGACATTTATATTTTTTTTWAAAAAAAGGTCTAACTCCGAAAGGGGAGTGTGTAAACTAACCATTGTTCCTTTGACTTGGGTAGTGACATAGCCCTTCTGATCAGTGTCACCAAACAACTTGGAAAGGCCAAAGTCAGCAACTTTTGCATTTAGACGTTCATCGAGTAGGATGTTGTTTGACTTGATATCTCTGTGTATGATTGGTGGATCAGCAAGCTCATGCAGATATTGCAAACCCCGAGCTGAGCCAAGGGTTACCATCAGTCTTCGTATCCAGTCTAATTGAATCCCTGACGTTCCTGTACGGATCATTTACAAATCATGAGCACAACAAAAATCACAGTTGAGTGTAAATGATGTGAAATTTCATCAGAGCAGTCAAATGTGTTTTTTGGAAAAAAAGGAGGGGGTGGGGGATGGGGTGATATATTAGCTAGGTTACAAGCTCAGGCTAGCTATCTCCTAGTAATTCTCTGATGCTTCTCATAAGCACCTGTCCTGACTCCTGAGTACCCCAGGAAGAAGCTAAAACATCGAGTACGCATCCAGTATGTCATGAACTGATAAACCACTACATTATTAATGTGTTCAGTGAAATTTAAAGTGCTAGGTTACATGTTCAGGTTAACTATCTCCTAGTAAATCTCTGATGCTTCTCATAAGAACCTGTCTTGAGTAACCCAAGAAGAAGCCAAAACATCGAGGATTCGTTCAGTTAGTCATGAACTGATAAACCACTACATTATTATTGTGCTCAGTGAAATTTACATTGGATTGAGAATGTAAACATCCATGGTAATACATCTGCACCATTTTTGTTAAATTTTTKACTGTAATAATGATTTGGAAGTGGCAAAAGCTGCATGTCACAAAAGGCAACCACTGAAGATCCTCATGGAGTGAGTTGTTAAATGTTGATTAGAGGCAATTTAGATTATACAATCATGGCATCATGTGTATAACATTTTTTTATGCAAATATATCATGTGTATAACATGAATACATGATATATACATTAGTTTTATTAAAATGAACATGTATTATGCTGTATTAGAGTAAACATTTATGGTTATAAAGTAACGATAAACAATTTGATTGGAATGTGGACAATTTGATGAACAATTAATGAAAAATTTGATGGTCGTTAGCGATGACCATATGAACAAGTGGATGATTTTGTGCGTTTGACATTCTATGCACTGATACACATGATTGTAAAATCCAYTAATTAAAAATAAGACATGCATGACACTTGTCCCAAACACATTTTTACGACACATTCAAATACAAGAGCATTATTATCATTGCATATTTGCATATCAAATTAAAGCCCACGCACATACTAGAAGTATCATGACACAGAGGAGTGGCATAAGACTAATAGTCATGGTACCTTGCATGAAAGTGAAAGAGTAAGAACAGTACAGTACCTAAAAGACTTTCCATTAGTGTTCCATTAGGAATAAATTCATAGACCAGCGTCTGTTCTCCTTTGTCAAAGCAGAATCCTATGAGTTTCACAAGATTTTTATGGTGAACCCTCGATAAAAGTTCTACCTCGTTCTTAAACTCTCTGCTACCCTGCATCGATCCTTGCTCGGATCTTTTAATAGCAAGAATCTGGCCATCAGCAAGAATTCCTTTGTAAACCTGAAAAAAATAAAGAGTAACTGATCAATCACAAGCATCCTTTAATCATAAAACAGCAAAGGATAGGCTGAACCTTTGAATTCAGAATAAAGATTCTAACAAATGCACCATAATTTCTGATAAACATGTAAGTTCTGACTTCTGACACTAACACTTTTGAAAAATCCGCAATGAAATTTTTTTAAGATTGAAAAGAATATTTTTGTCATTTTAAGCCTCAAGTTACTAGAATTCAGAGAATTGTCAGATGTCTACTGGACTACTGAACTTGAAAGATGAAAATCGATTATAATTAAAATAGCCTGATCAACATCATAATCTAAAATTCTAAATTACTATTTGAGTAATTCAAAGATAAAATGAAGGATCAAAATAAAGTAGAGATTTAACATTTTTACACGATATAACAAAAAATAACATTAAAAATGCTTTAATTTTTTTAAGCAAATAGGAAAGCCAACCTTCCCATAACCCCCGGAACCAATGTTGTTSGCCTCAGAAAAATTATTTGTACATTTCTGCAGTTCTTCCAATGTGAAAAAGCGAGCTCCTTTTAACTGTGGAACGTCACCACCAGTTCCATGTGAGTCCCAGGATACTACAAAATGGAACATTAATCAGCATGTTTTGTATCTTTCATCTTTTAAATCAAATACTAAAGAACAAAAGCTGCTAATTACCAAAAGGATCGGCTTTCTGCTTTGCCTTTGTTGCTCTCTTCCTTTGATAATATGCATAGCCTCCCACACATATTAACAGCAATAATAGAACGGAAGCTCCTACAACTGCTCCAACTATTATACCTGTGCGAGACTTATCATTTCCTGACATTCCTGTATAAAGGAAAACTCTGAGTGAGTGAGTAATGAGGGTGGGCAAACTTGAGAAATTGATAACAAAAAAGGACAGAAAAGGGCTCAATTTCAGACTCTAACCTTCAAAATATGAGTAAGGTAAAGCATTAAAAACATAGGGACCATACGAAGAAGGTGGCTTATAAGTCTGGTTACTGAACACAAACCCAAGTGCGAGCACTCCTGATCTATTGAAAAAATCCTGCCCATCTGGAAAAACTTCCAGCAGCATATTCAGGTAACCAAATTGATCAACAGCTACATTTCTAAGTGCAATTGAATGTACAGGCAGACTAAAGTTATTCGAAAGTTGTTCCAAAAGATTCTTCTGCAGTTCTGTGAAATAACTTGGGTTTCCTAAGGAGGATGGAGCTCTAAAGATCAAAGTTCCAGAAAATGGATATGCACATTGGCAGGTAGGACTAGGAACTTGTTCAGAAGTACAGCGAGGAATATTACAAGCAACTGGAGTTGAATATTGAGAATTAGGATCATTCTGATCACTGCACTGTTTATATGTCACCCCAGCAGTAGCATCACACAATGAATTATCAGCTAACCTGCAAAAAAGTGTACATATCTCTTGTAAGTAAAGAAAGAAAAKAAGTGTCAAGTGTAATACACATTTTACATATGGTGCTTTTGCTTAAACAAAAATATGATGCAGATTGCATGAAATTTGGTTTCCCATATTCCTCCATTCTGTTTGTGATGAGGTGACAGTAACTTTTCTACTTAGACTCAATTATATCCATCCGTATTTAAAATTTGAAATTTAATTATTCATTGAGAAAAAACTCAATTCTAAGTTCAATCCATGGAACCAAACAGAGTTCTAGAAAGCTTACATCAATGTGAAAGTGTATTCACTTGGAAAAGTGACACCAACAATGGAATTGTTTCGCAGGTCAAGCAGCTGCAATGTTCTGCTGTAGCTGCTGCCAAAACTGAGAGTACCATTAATCCGATTGTTCCTCAATACTCTGCAAAACAATTTGAAGAATCATTATCAAGGTAAGACAAAAACTCTAATCATGTACTCTTACACAGTCATTCTTTACTAACAATATGTTTAAGATTAAGATTGACTCTTACACAGTCTCTAACTGAGGGATGTTGAAGAGTTCTTCTGGAAGCTGCCCTTCAAGTCCTGTGTCTTCCATCATCCTGTAAAGAAAGGGTCAACAGCTTTAATTCACACAACCATGCATGAGAACATGTGTCACTGAGCAACAAATGCCAAGTGTGGAGTAGACCCCAAACAAGAAAGAAAAAGAAATAGCAGTTCTTTTAGTGGCAAGATTTTGATAGTATTAAGACCAGAGTTTACGTTTGATAGCATAAGTTTTTTAATACGTTATAGTTGGAGGCAGCCAGTGTGCCAGTCTAGGTGCATGTTACAGACCAATTTGACACAACATTTTGCTTAGCCTTAGTTGGTTCACCAGATTCAATTGAATGATTTAAACACGACTGTGAGCTTCAACCTTTTTCTCCATTTGCAAGCGTCTAGCCTTTTCTTTCCTCTCCCTTAAAAACCATGATTTACATGAACTACTTGCACAGAAGAGAAAAATGAAAGGGAAGAAGAAAGGACCCTAGAAGACAATGCATTATAAACACCCAAAACATCTACAAAAGGTGGGGAGTTCCGGAGTTGTTTAAACAAGGAGACTTGCAGTTCACATTGCTTTATATTTTCCTAGATTATCTCCCATGCAATAAACATGTAAATTGCAAAGTAAAATAAATAAAAAATAAAAATTCATGGTACCTGAACCTACTTAGTTTTCTAGCTTCAACGGGTCAAATCAACTTCAAACAAGCAAGCCAATAGCGTTGGCAGGTAAGKTAAATAAGGTTCTTTAAGTGGGCTAAGGGTTCCATTCACTGGCTAACTCTAAAAACTAGAGATGATAACGAGTAATTATTAGGACTTTAGAAAAGCCAAAAGGTGGCATTTTGGGTTTCAAGTAATATTGCCTGGAGGATTTTCTGAAGATGAAACACAGAACGATCTGACACTGATATTGAATCTAGTATAATTTACTGCAGATATAATGTATTGATCATGTAATCAAAGTATGGCAGMAAACAGTGCTCTCATCCACCACAAGTTGTAGAAAGACTGGAATGATCAACTTATGTAACCTATCAAATCCCTCGTAGACCTAATACGAGCCATTAAAACCTTTTCACACATAAAAAGAATATACAAGATTTTCTTGTACGATTGTTGATCCATACCATTAAGAGTGCTTCCCTGACAAATACCTTGATGAAAATGGGAAACGACTAAGCCTTAATGTCTCCATATTTAAACCTATATTCCTAGAAAAAGACCGACTTAGTGACATGTGAGAGAGTGAAAGAAAAGGAGGACATACAGTGTTGTGAGGGATTCCAGGGAAGTCAGCCATTGGGGAACTTCTGTAGCATCAAAACTATTATTACTCAAGTCCCTGCAAATAGAAGTGGGTCAGTAAAAAAGCATATATTGGTGTGGAATACTTATARGATTACTGCATAAAGGTGCTAATGACAGGATAGAGAAGCGAAATAAACGAAAGAAAAACACTATTATCAATGGGAAATTTCGCGTAACATATTGACCATTACTCAATTCCCTCTCAAACAGACTAAACTGGGTTAAGAATAACAGCTAACAATTGCAGCTGATAAGATGCAACTGCTAATAATCACGAATAATTGAATAATTGCATAGAACATAAAGACATACGAAGTAATTAGGAAATCAATAAAAAAAATATATATCAATATCGTGGTTTACTGTAGAGAGAAGTAACAACTACTAAGCAATGACACATGGTGACTGGCGACAGATAACAGCCTGAACCCAGACTGCAGTTTACACTAATGCAAATGTAACACGTAGTTCACATTATGCTACCTATGAAGTCTGCATGAAGTGAAGCTTTAGGCCTTACGAGAGTTAATAAAACTAATATTTATAGCGCTGTAAGAGGGACTAAGGCAACTGATGCAAGCAAGACAAGAGCCAAAACAACCACCAAGATATGAAAAGAATTGGAAGGCAATGTCAAAATCTGTAAGCATGAACGTGTAAAGGTTTTTAAAGTTATGATTTTTTTGCTACCCAAAAACTGAACATGTAGTTTGTATATGAAATTTGTTCGTACTTACAGATAATTAAGGGTGACCATGCCACTCAATTCAGGAATAGGACCAGTCAGTGCATTGTTGGACAGCACCCTGAGATAACAAAACCAAAAGACCTTGTAAATATATACTGTAATTTTTAAGAAGATGAAGAGGCTGTAAAAGAAGTTATCAAAGATCAAGCAAGTTCTTATCACCAACTTACAGCTCATTGACATGGCTAAGGTTGCCGATATTTGATGGAAGATCTCCTTTTAGATTATTTCTGTCAAATCGACTGTTGCAGAACAAAAAGTTAGCAAACTGAAGCATTAGAATTTGAAATCACTCTTGTTTGATGCTTACACTGCTTCCAATGTGCTCACGAGACCTAATGATTCAGGAATTTCACCAGTTAGTTCATTGTTGTCAAAAAGCCTGAAAATGGATAAATAGCTATTATTAGTGCCAAACTATGCAGTGAAATTAAAACTTATATTGAGAGAAACTACACTAYTGGAATATCATTGATAAAAAACACCATTACTTAGAGCAAGAAATGACAGACAGGAGTGATGAAAAATTGAAACGGTAAAACAGGATGAATAAGAAAAGAGAGAAAGCGCATGTCAACAATTCATAATTTGCATGTCAATAATTTGAAAGTGCTAATATTAGTCTCCACTTTATACTATTTACATAATTTGCATGTCAATAATTTGGTTTTTATACTAAGAGGAGCTCCAACATATTTCTTCATGTGCTGATCAAATGTGTATCATGAAAGCAAAGCAGAAATTATGGAAGTCCAGTAAACAAATGCATCACTCAAGCAACATATGCAGGCTCTTATAGCAACACTTACACATGTATCAGAGTCATATTTGAGTTAAAAAGCCGGCTTGGGATTGTTCCAGACAGTCGGTTCATTCCAAAGTGGCTGAAAAGTTTAAAATGAGTCAAAAAGAATTCAGGCGGTCATTTTACTTTATTCAACAGCAAATGAATAATGAAGATAAGAAACACTGGGTTTATAGAGAGAAACAATACATACAAGTGCTTAGTATGAATTAGCAAATCAAGTCCAGGTGTATCTTCGCTGGAAACAGGAATGCTTCCAGTGAGTTGATTATTAGCAAGATCGAGCCAATAAAGATTGGTTAAGTTACCAATAGCGCTTGGTATTTCTCCAGTAAAACGGTTTTCATTCAGAGATCTGCAAGATTCAAAGATTCAATATTCATGTATATATGAGCTCGTTAAAGAAAAGAAGCAACTTATGGAAGCTAAGGTATAACTTCAATAGGATAAATATCAGTGAGAAAGATTAAGTTTCAAATTCAGAAAGTTCTGAAAGACAGCGAAATGCATAATAATATTATTCACATTTCTTACAGGTATCTAAGCTGCTCTAGAGATCCCACTGAATCAGGAACTCTCCCAGTTAAACCGCAACCAATAAGAATTCTAACACATTTAAAAGAGAGGAAAGAAAAGGTTAGTATTTTAAGATGAAAAATATTATACTAGAAACTRAAAATCAGGACACAAGTTTGAAGTTTAAAGTGTCTCACAAGCTAGTAAGTTTTGACAGTCGTYCAATGCTTGGCGGAAGAGAACCTGTAATCCCTTTATTATACGATAGATCGCTTCATAAATTGAACAATGTGAGTGAAATATTTTAAATTACATATTTTAAATTCCATGATCACAAAGCCAATATCTAGTTCTATATAAATACTGATATAACTGAAGTATCCACACCTCTAGCATGTATAGAAACTTACAGAATTTGAAGCTCCGGTAGATTTGCAACATCTCCAGTGAGCTGACCCGTCAAACCCATATTTGACAATGTGCTAAGCATAACAATAAAAAGGTTAGCCACGCTTTGAAAAGTAGTCGTTGTTCATTTGAGAAAAATCGGACCAAGACTTACATGCCAATAATACGAGAATTTCTATTACAGGTAATTCCATCCCATTTACTGCCACAAGGATCACTTCCAATCCAGTTTGGAGGCTTGTTCTCCCAGTCATTTGTGAGGGCATTTAAAGTAATACCTACAAAGATATTTGAAGATAATGTGAAATCCAACATTTTTACTAAAATTTAAAACCTATCTATGACTTAAATTTAGTCTAACCATCTTCTGATTAAAAAAAAATAATTGATAAGAGCAAAATTAAGTATCTCAGTACGAAGTATTACTCCTTGGCACATACACATGATCTTAAACACATTTTCTTATGAAAAAAACTTGATTAGAAACACAACTTTTCTTGCAATGAGTACAAGCCGTAACACTATTATACTAAATACTGGATTAGACATGACTGACTTCGTAGCTGTTATTGAATACTTTGATGAGCACATACATCATCTTTTTCTAACTTAGGTGAAGGAATTTCTGCTCAAACAGGCATAACAAAGCAAATAATAGAAAACATGAAACTTGATCAATCAACAACAATGTTATGAAAGATGGAGGCAATCACATTGACTTACCATCCTGGTTGCTTGTTTGTGCCGCTATACACCCGATTCGAATGCAAATGAATGCAAGACATAGCCCAACTCTTAAACTCATCATTTTTTCACAACCCAAAACTTTAACATGTACTAGCAAAACTTGCAATTCAATAAGCAACTTCAACCCAACAAATGACAGAATTTGTCTTCAACAACATGTAACTACAATCTTTAACAAACCTAAGAACATTCATTCATCACATTACCCAATATCAAAGAAACAAAAAACTGTTCAAACAAAACAAGAGTTGGTTTTTTCTCTCCTATATTGTCAATGACTACTTCTAAGGCTGCATATTCTTTCCCCAACACCCAATTGAAAATATAATATTGCACGATATGTTGTTTGTCATATGCCTAAAGTCAAACAACCCCATTCAACATTTCAACTTTTGAAACTTTAATTGTTACAATTATTATAATAATTAGTATTAATTATGCCTCAAAATCCCCATAATTATTCTTTACACTAATGATTGATCTTCTAGTATACCAAAGAAAGCAACTTTCAACATGCAAAAGTAATTTAAGATAGATTTTTTTGCATAATTACATCATTATGACAATAATATGACAATAATTGGGTCATACAATTTTTTTCCCACATGCACTAAGTTATGAACATGCAGTTTTATTAAACCAATAAAAGTCAGATAATTTAATAATTAACAGTAAAATACAGGGATAAGATTATTGGTGTCAGATAATAATAATATAATATAATATAAGACTATAAAATGAATATAATAAAAGAATTATAGTAAAACAATGATAGAAATTTATAATGAAGTTAGGTAACTCAACTACTTGAAAGAAGAAGGAATTGAATGCTTCAACAAAAGTGTGCTTGTTTGAGTTGTTTCCTTCAACACTATTACATCGTTGTCATGGTGGGCGTGTGTTAACCAATGTGAATGAATGTGTTGTGGCTGTAATTGTGTGATCAGCCAAATTGGATCTATGATCATCATAATTTGGTCATAATATAGCTTAATTAGGCTTGATTAGATATGCTTAGCTGTTAATTAGCTGTTTAGAGATATAACAGACTTTCCCGCCAAAAGTCTGTTATTATTAGTTAGCTGTTTCTTTACAATTGCAGCTGGCTTATGATCACAATTGATCAATCAGCTATAAATACTTGTAATTGAGCTTGGAATTAAGCAATCATAATAATAATCAAGCTTTCTCTTCTCTCTAATTTCTCTCTTCTTCTTCTTCCTCTTTTCTGTTCAACTATTTCTCTTCCTTCTTCTTTCTGCAATTGTGGTATAATCTGATCAAACTGATTGATCCACAACAATGGTATCAGAGCWAAACCCACCAATCCGCCATTAAAATCCTWWWWCCATCAGAAAACACCCACAATCTACCTTGTTCTTCAATTRCCATTTTTGCACTCCAACTGTTTGATAMATTCTTCTGGTTCACTTCTCAATAWCCTCCATTATACTGGCGCCTAAAACACGGAGTTTCACTGCAATGGAAGAGCAATTTCGAGCAYTGGAGCAAAGGGTTGAGGATCAATCCAAAACCATGCAAGATCATACAGTCAGACTTGAAGCAATGATGAAGATTCTGCAAGAACTCAAGATTTCTCGTCCAACAATTGAGAATGAGGATCCACCWGTTAGTCTGCAACCTCCAAGGAGGTTAGGTATGAACCCTAAACTGGATTTCCCTAAATTTGATGGCACAAATCCTAGGCTATGGATTAAAAAGTGTAGTAGGTACTTCCAATTGTGCAAAATTCCAGAAGAAAATAAGGTTGATCTTGCATCTTTACACATGATAGACAAAGCAGAAAGTTGGGTTGCAAGCTATTTGTCTGTTAGACCCCATATTCARTGGGATGATTTTATCCTAGACTTGTCTGCAAGGTTTAAATGTGAATCTGCTAGTGCTATTGTTGAGCAATTTAACAAACTGACCCAGCATGCTTCTTTAGAGGATTACATAGACTCATTTGAGCATTTAAAGTCAATTTTGTTTCACCATGGTCACAATTTGTCTGAGGCATATTTGTTGGATTGTTTCTTGGGTGGTTTGAAACCAAATATCAAGTCTATGGTCAAAGCCTTTAAGCCAATTAATATTGCTGCTGCTATTGAACATGCTAGGCTTCAAGAACTGCATTTAATATCCAATTCACAGCCTAAGTCTTTCAGGAATGTGGAACAGCATATGTATAATCCAAAACCTTTGCAGACCTTACCTCCAAGTACCAGTAAACCTCCTCTTCTTCCTACACCTCCTCATAAACTACCCTCTTCTGCAATAGTTAAATATAACCCTAAACAATTACCCTTTATTCCAGCTGATGTTAAAGCCCAGAAAATAGCTCAAGGCCTTTGTTACTTCTGTGACCAAAAATGGGAGAAAACCCATAAATGCCCTTTTAAAGAGCCTAGATTGTTTATGGTTGAGGTTCTCTCTATTGATCAAGAAAACCCCTCACATACTTCCTTTCCTGAGTCTGAAGCAGAAGAGCATGAAATTGGGCTTGAATCAGCCAGTGAACCTCAAATATCCATTAATGCCCTGTCAGGAAATCAATCTTATGACACCATGAGGGTTATAGGGTTGGTAGGTACCACACCTGTACACATCTTGATTGATTCTGGGAGTACCCACAACTTTTTGGATACTTCCTTGGCTAAAAGGCTACAATGTTCCACTCAGGCCATCACCCCTCAAACTGTCACAGTGGCAGATGGCAATAGCCTTTCTTGTACTCAAAAGTGTTCAAAGTTTCATTGGAGACTAAACCAGCTTTCATTTGAAGCAGAAGTAATGTTGATTCCCTTGGGGGGATGTGATATGGTGTTGGGTGTGCAATGGTTAAGCACTTTGGGAAGTATTCATTGGGATTTTCAGAAGTTGCTCATGGAATTTGTCTACAAGGGTGCTACTGTGGTACTGAAGGGAATAGTGCCAAGGAAATTGCAAGTGCTTTCTGGAGGGCCTGACCTTAAGATGATTGAAAATGCAGCAAATATATGTCTATTGCAAGTTATTCCTGCAGCTTCNTGTCTGAGGCATATTTGTTGGATTGTTTCTTGGGTGGTTTGAAACCAAATATCAAGTCTATGGTTAAAGCCTTTAAGCCAATTAATATTGCTGCTGCTATTGAACATGCTAGGCTTCAAGAAATGCATTTAATATCCAATTCTCAGCCTAAGTCTTTCAGGCATGTRGAGCAGCATGTGTATAATCCAAAACCTTTRCAGACCTTACCTCCAAGTACTAGTAAACCTCCTCTTCTTCCTACACCTCCTCATAAACTACCCTCTTCTGCAATAGTTAAATATAACCCTAGACAATTACCCTTTATTCCAGCTGATGTTAAAGCCCAGAAAATAGCTCAAGGCCTTTGTTACTTTTGTGACCAAAAGTGGGAGAAAACCCACAAATGCCCTTTTAAAGAGCCTAGACTGTTTATGGTTGAGGTTCCCTCTATTGATCAAGAAAACCCCTCACATACTTCCTTTCCTGAGTCTGAAGCAGAAGAGCATGAAATTGGGCTTGAATCAACCAGTGAACCTCAAATATCCATTAATGCCCTRTCAGGAAATCAATCTTATGACACCATGAGGGTTATAGGATTGGCAGGCACCACACCTATACACATCTTGATTGATTCTGGGAGTACCCACAACTTTTTGGATACTTCCTTGGCTAAAAGGCTACAATGTTCCACTCAAGCCATTACCCCTCAAACTGTCACAGTGGCAGATGGCAATAGCCTTTCTTGTACTCAAAAGTGTTCAAARTTCCATTGGAGACTAAACCAGCTTTCATTTGAAGCAGAAGTAATGTTGATTCCATTGGGGGGATGTGATATGGTGTTGGGTGTGCAATGGTTAAGCACTCTGGGAAGTATTCATTGGGATTTTCAGAAGTTGCTCATGGAATTTGTCTACAAGGGTGCTACTGTGGTATTGAAGGGAATAGTGCCAAGGAAATTGCAAGTACTTTCTGGAGGGCCTGACCTTAAGATGATTGAAAATGCAGCCAATATATGTCTATTGCAAGTTATTCCTGCAGCTTCACARTTTTCTATTTTTCATTTGTCAACTCCTACTCTTGGTGATAAGGAATTGCAGCAGCTCAAAAGCAAATACTCCATGGTTTTTTCTGATCCAATTAGTCTGCCTCCATTGAGGGGAGTACATGATCATCGGATTCCTTTGAATCCTTCTGCAGAACCTGTGAACATCAGACCCTACAGGTACCCTCTTAAACACAGGGACATAATTGAGCAGCTAGTTGAAGAGATGCTWCAAAGAGGGATTATTCAGCCTAGTTGTAGCCCATTTGCATCACCTGTGGTGTTAGTGGGGAAGAAGGATGGCACTTGGAGACTCTGCATTGATTAYAGAGAGCTCAACAAGAAAACCATCAAAGATAAGTTCCCTATTCCAATAATTGAGGAGCTAATTGATGAGTTGGCAGGAGCTACAATYTTCACTAAACTTGACTTGAGGTCTGGTTATCATCAGCTGAGGGTTCATCCCAGTGATGTATTCAAAACTGCCTTCAAAACTCATTGTGGTCATTATGAGTTCCTGGTTATGCCCTTTGGGCTTACAAATGCACCAGCATCTTTTCAGGCTTGGATGAATGTTGTTTTTAAGCCACTGCTCAGAAGAAGTGTCTTGGTGTTCTTTGATGATGTCCTAGTATACAGTCCAACTAAGGAGGCTCATTGGAGAGATTTGCAGTTGGTGTTTGATCTCATGCAGAAGCATCAGTTATTCATCAAGGAGAGTAAATGTTCCTTTTTCATGCAAAGGGTAGAGTATTTGGGGCATTACATTTCAGGCAAGGGAGTAGAAACTGATCCTAAGAAAATTGAGGCAATTGMAAAATGGCCTGCACCAACCTCAGTCAAAGAACTTAGAAGCTTCTTAGGGCTTGCAGGGTACTATAGAAAATTTGTGAGGAATTATGCTCAGATATGCAAACCATTGCATGAATTGCTGAAGAAAGGAGCTTTTTCTTGGCATCCAGCAGCTCAATTGGCTTTTGATGATCTTAAGGCAGCTTTGGTATCCTCTCCAGTATTGTCTGTACCAGATTTCAAGGAGCCATTTGTGGTTGAAACAGATGCATCTGCTACTGGAATTGGAGCAGTACTTATGCAAAAGGGGCATCCTCTTGCATTTATCAGTAGAACTCTGGGTCCTAGATGGCAAAAATTGTCAGTGTATGAAAAAGAGTTGCTGGCTGTGGTGTTTGCAGTTCAAAAATGGGARCAATATCTCTGCTCAAGCACATTTGTCATCAAGACTGACCAGAAGAGCCTCAAATGGCTATTGGATCAAAAGATCTCAACTCCATTCCAGCAATTTTGGTTGTCTAAATTGTTGGGATTTTCATATGAAATCCAGTTCAAGAGTGGGGCAGAAAATAAGGTGGCAGATGCCTTATCCAGGGTAAAAGGAGCTGAGATTCTCTGTTTGGCTATTTCCATTATTTCCACTGATTTGGTAATGAAAATCAAGGCCAGCTATTGCCTAGATTTTAACCTGATATCCATCATTGAGGAATTGCAAGATAAGACAACTTTTCAGGGTTATTCACTGAAAGATGGACTATTAAGGAAGAAGAATAAGGTGGTGGTTGGCCCTCAGATTCAGCTAAGGAAAGAAATCCTTCAATGGATGCATGCAGCTCCAGAAAGTGGACATGCAGGCAGAGAGCTCACAACCAAAAGAATCAAGCAACTTTTTAGTTGGAAGGGCTTGATAAGGGATGTCAGTAGGTATATAAGGGAATGTAAGGTGTGTCAGGCATCCAAATATGACACTGCAGCCTCTCCAGGCCTGTTGCAGCCACTCCCAATTCCTGAGGAAGTGTGGATAGACATTTCAATGGATTTCATCACAGGGTTACCAAAGTCTGCTGGGTTTGAGGTCATATTTGTAGTGGTTGATAGACTGAGCAAGTATGCACATTTTGTGGCATTAAAACATCCTTTCACAGCTGTGGAAGTAGCTCAGGCATACCTGGATAATATCTTCAAATTGCATGGGTGGCCAAGAGTATTGTTTGTGATAGGGATGCAATATTTCTGAGTAATTTCTGGAAGGCTCTATTCCTAATTCATGGACATGAAGTCAATATGAGTAGTGCTTATCATCCTCAGTCTGATGGGCAAACTGAGATTGTGAACAAATGCCTGGAAGGATACCTTAGATGCATGACAGGTGATGTCCTGCAGATTGGTGCAAATGGCTTCCCTTAGCAGAATGGTGGTATACACCCACTTCCATACTAGGGCTCAGATTACACCCTATGAAGTGGTGTATAACCAACCACCTCCCCTCATCTACCCTATTTGCCTGGGGAATGCAGTAATGCTGAGGTAGACAGATCTATGGCAGGAGGGAATCCATGATTCACAACCTGAAGTTTCATTTGTCTAGAGCTCAGGCAAGGATGAAGGCTCAAGCTGATGGAAGAGGTCTGAGAGTCATTCCAAGTTGGTGATTGGGTATGGCTTAAGCTACAGCCCTATAGGCAACAGTCTGTGGAACTTAGGCATAATCACAAGCTGTCTTATAAGTATTATGGTCCATTCCTAATCACTAAAAAATGGGAATGTGGCATATAAGCTTGAGCTTCCTCAGGATCCCACATTCATGATGTCTTTCATGTCTCTTTACTGAAAAAGTTTCATGGGACATTACCAGTTGCTGCCCACATCCACCCTGGTTCCATGATAAGGCTGTTGCTGCTCTCAGTCCAGCTAGGGTTTTACAAAGAAGATTTGTGAAGCATCAAAATCAAGCTATTTCTCAGTACTTGTGCAATGGGGGATTTGATGTCCATGAGTCACCTGGATGAATGCTGAAGACTTTGAGAGAAATATCCCACTTTCTTGATTAATTGACAGACTTGGGGCAGTCTTTTGTAAGGGGGAAATATGTTGTGGCTGTAATTGTGTGATCAGCCAAATTGGATCTATGATCATCATATTTGGTCATAATATAGCTTAATTAGGCTTGATTAGATATGCTTAGCTGTTATAGCTTGTTAGAGATATACAGACTTTCCCGCCAAAAGTCTGTTATTATTAGTTAGCTGTTTCTTTACAATTGCAGCTGGCTTATGATCACAATTGATCAATCAGCTATAAATACTTGTAATTGAGCTTGGAATTAAGCAATCATAATAATAATCAACTTTCTCTTCTCTCTAATTTCTCTCTTCTTCTTCTTCCTCCTTTCTGTTCAACTATTTCTCTTCCTTCTTCTTTCTGCAATTGTGGTATAATCTGATCAAACTGATTGATCCACAACAGAATGCCAGCTTGACATTGTTAATATATTTTTAAACTCTGTCTTCAATTTGGAATTTTTTTGAGTATTACTCTTCCCACCAATCAATCTGTGATTTCTTCAATGGTTTGAACTTTCAAACTCTTGTAATCAGCCATTATAGGCGATTGAGGGTAACTAAGTTTACCTTCAGTACTTTTCCGTTTAATGTAGTGTGCAATTTTCTCGTTGGGATTTTTAATATTCCTACATGGTACTTTCTTCTATCTTGATTAGGGCTGTCAATTTGGTTATCAAGCTGATTATTAAACTGAAATAATTGAATATTTAACTGAAATGAACTGTAATTGAATTTAACTGATAATATAAAACTGAAACTGAACTGTAACTGAACTGAACAAACTGAAACTGAAATTAACCGTTTGAAAACTGAAATTAACTGTTAACATAAAACTGAAATTGAAATTAACTGAACTGAGATTAACTGAAACTGAGACTAACTGAACTGAGATTAACTGAAACTGAACGAAACTGAACTGTAAGCAACTGAAGCTGTAACCAACTGAACCAAAATAAACCGAATCCGAACTTAACCGAATGCAATCAATTGAACTGAAATAAACTGAAACTAAAATTAATTGAAACGAAACTGAATCAACTGAAATTGAAATTAAACTGAAATAAAACTATAATTAAATAAACAAACTATTTGAATCTTAATAAATTAATTTTAACGATTAATTATCTTCTATGTACTGTACAAATTAATTTGTAAAAGTTATGGATCAATAGACTACTTTGATGACATGACATTAGCTTTCCCTCCAATGTTAAAAGTATTTTCCCTCCAACTTTCTAAAGACATTTGCATAAGTAGGCATAGATGATGACATGGTATTAGCTTTGCCATTGATTAGTTAGGCATGGATTGGTGACATGGCATTAGTTTTTACCATTGATTAGTTAGTCTTGGATCATTGACATGACATTAGTTTTTGCCATTGATTAGTTAGTCTTTGATCATTGACATGGCATTGTATGTTACCTTATTTTTGTGGATAGTAATTATATTAGAAATACTAGATTTTTATGTTATTATTGTGTATTATTGAGTGATATTTATTTAGTTTTAAAAGTTCAATGTATTCCATATTTTAATCTATTTCTAATTTATTATTATTGTGTGCATTTACTACTTGTAAAAAATTAGAGATAATGTATGTATTGCATTTATTGATTTGGTTTCATGACAATTCACCTGTTATGATCAAATATAATTATTAGTGTTCTTAAACCTCGTTTAAAATCAAATATATTAACGTAGATAGTTTAAAAGGTAAGTTAATATGATTGATAACTAAGATAGAGTTGGTTAATTGAACTAGTTTATATAATGTTATTGGTATTTATATAATTCTATATTGAAATCGAAAGCGTACAAATTACACCCAAAAAAGATATTCTTTGAAATATTTCATGAGTTTATTTATGAATTTGAAATAATTCGATTATTATGAACGACCTATCAAGTTGAAATAATTAGACTCAGGAATAAAAGAGAGGACTTCAGTTAACCAGTTTATTTATTGAAATTGAAATAATTCGATTATTATGTACGAAAACAATATGCACTAATTATAATTGTACAATGATTGAGAATTCTTAATCACTTTTCAACTCCAATCCTTACTTACAGGAAAGTCCCTCATATGTATTAAACATCTTTTATTTAGCGAAACAATGTAATTAAGTTAATGATTTCTATTAGAAACTTCATTCTAAGACTAATCAAATTAGATACTCTTGCCTTTTCAATCATCATAAAAGTAGACATTAAGATATCAACCCATAATCAACTACAACCTACCACATCAAACATTTAATATGCTCTTCATACTAAATGTATGAAACTCTATCGTTATTAGACTGTGGATACAATCATTTATCTCTTTAAGAGATGTATTGTCGTAAAGCATCATAATAATTAACTTCGATATCATATGGAGTTTACTTTGATCTTATAGGAGTTGATTAGTTGACTTGATATTTTATACTCATTACTCAATGACATTTATCTTGTTCTCATAGTCGACCCACTTTCAACCGATCAGAACTGGATAGGATCCCAATTCAATTGAATGGAATTCATCCGTTATCAACTGAAATCGAACTGAAATGAATCACGTTTCACTTAAATTATTGATCTAAACCGACACCAAGTTACCAACCAAAACCGAACCGAACTGAATCACGGCTTAACCGAATTGAGTCGAACTGATACAACCAAAACTAAACTAAACTAATTGGATTTTGCTTCAACCGAATTGAACTGAATTGTTATCAACCAAAACTAACTGAACTTTTATTTTAACTGCATTGAACTGAACAGTACTCAACTGAACTGTTTCAATCCGCCAAAACTGAACTGAACCGAACTTGGTCAAACTGAATTGAACTGAACTACTACCAACCGAAACTAACTGAACTAAATTGTATATCATCAAACTGAATTGAATTGAACTGAACTGTTTGGTTTTAACCATAACTGAACTGTTGAACCGAATTGACAGGCCTAAATTCTTGATAGGACTGAGCAGAGTGCGGTCTGGACCGCCAAACCGCAAACCAAACCGCAATTTGACGGTTTGGTTTGGTTTGCGGTCTGAAAATTGCGGTTTGGTTTTTATTTTTCCCAAACCGCACTTTTGCGGTTTGGTTTGGTTTATGATTTTTTTAAACCAAACCAAACCGCAAACCGCAAAATTAGGTGTATGGTTTAAACCGCAAACCGTATTCTCTTAAAATAATGTATAATGTATGGCATGTCTTTTCATTCATTTATATATTTTCTATCTTATTTTCCCACTGTATTAAAGTTGTTGATAATACATACATGTATATATATTTGTTTTTGTAGAGTTCTCAAAGATTGGATTAGCTCCAAGTGTCATTGATATCGCATGAGAATAGCGGGAAATGTGAAAACTTATTGGTCGTCAAAGATGCCTCTTGCCCTCGTTGCGGTCTTGCGGAAACGACATTCTATTTGTTATGTATTATTTTGAAGTTTGTTAAATTAATTTATTTTTTGTAGTACGACTATATATTGTGAGCGTATTTTGATTTATTAAACAATGACTTGTAATATATTATTAATAGACTATTTTAATGGTTTTATTTTTTTTAATAAAGAAAAGCGGTTAAATCGCAAACCGCACCGCACCAAACCGCAAATTGCGGTTCGGTTTGGTCCGGTCTGGAAATAATTGCGGTTTGGTCCGGTCTGAGAAAATCCCAAACCGCAAAATTGCGGTTTGGTGCGGKTTATGCTCCAGACCGCACCAAACCGCACCGTGCTCTGCCCTAATTCTTGATACACATTTTCAACCTTGTTTGTTGGTTAACTTTCCACGATGGTTGACTTATCTAGGGGTGTCAAAACGGGTTGTTAGTACAGTTTTTGGATTAACTCAAATAAATCTGGTTAATTTCGATTCAGGCTTCAACGAGTTGTTTTGATCGAACAGTCCAATTTAGTTCAATTCAGGCCAATTTCAGTGACGGGTCAAACAATTTACTTCTTTTTCGGGAGCACTTTAGTTTGATCTCTTGACGTTAGCGGTTGGGACGAAATTAGGTCGATTCGAAAACAGTTCGGACTGTTCGAGTAAACTCCCACAAAMGGTTTGTGTTCGGGTTATTTTGGTTTTGAGTTGGAGTTACTGGGTGATTTATTAATGTACTTCGTATTAGATATCTTCTTTACTTAATAGTTTGTAGGTTATGTATTACAACTTATTTTTGTGAAAAATAGAAACATAAGGTACACTCTTTATCGAATAAGTTGTTTTTAATATTGAAGTTATACAAGTTTTTAGGTGTTTTAGGGTTAATGTTGTTTAAAACTATATATTTAAGATTATACAAAATTGAAATTGCAAATGATTACAAAACTAGATAATATGGTTCAAATAAGTTGGGTTGATTTCAGTTTCAATTTAATTATATAACGGGTTGATAACAATTCAGTTCAATTCAATTTCAATTATGTAACGGGTTGATAACAATTCAGTTTGGTTCGTGTTTGTTTATAGTATTAACGGTTTAGTAACAGGTCAACTTCAATTCAAGCTAATTTCAGTTCTGTTTTAGTTCAGTTCAGGTTAATATTTTTTAAGTTAAAAACAATTCAGGTCACTTTCAGTTCAATTCAATATCAGGTTACGGGTCACTTTCAGTTCAGGTTGAAAACAGTTCGGTTAACCCAACGGGTTGCAACCCAAATCGACACCCCTAGGCTTACCCATTGATGTGAAAATACCTACATTTGTCCCTAACCCAAGACGGCCAATGATAAGATACCCCTCGCAACACACAAGCCAAATTGAGAGAGTTAGGACCCTAACAAGCCCTAAAAAAAGGCAAGTTCCCTTACACCGAGCACTTTTTCAAGCACTTAACACCCCTAAAATTAGTTTTAATTTTCAAATAATTTTAAATTATTTTAAATATTTTTCTAGATTTTTTCAGATGTTTTCTAAGCATTTTTGCAATTTTTAGTAGTTTCCGGCGATTTAATTAGTTTTGCAATAACTAATTAAATTATCAACACAGATCCAAAAATTACAAAATTTTAACAAAAAATACTAAATTTTACAAGAAATTTTTACATAGTTTTTCCATAATTTTTCGACTTGTGGATTAATATTTATGAATTGTTTAAGCAAAACATGCAACTGAGCGAAACAGAGTGTTCCGGAACCTTCCCARTCGTGGCTTGCTCCCCAAGGATGTCCACATTCATCCTCTGGCTTTCCATGCACGACTCGGCTAAAATGCAAACGCAAATCTTATTTTTCCTAAAATAAAACCGAGCAAATAAGGCAAGTCGGATCAAAAAAGGAGGAGAACAAAAGCTGGGCGAAATTTCGCCCAAGTTCTCCTCATCTTATTTGGTCCGTGCCTACAAATACACATGCCTTGACCCTCATTTCACAACTTTGGACGACTGATTTTCGGCTCTTTCTCTCTCTAAAAAGTCCAAACTCTCATTCTCTCTACAAAAACACAATTCAAACACAATTCAAACACACAAATTCAATTAGATCCAGAAGGTTTCAAGGGTTTTAAAGGTTCTACAAGGGTTCCTAAGGGTCCAGCAAAGCTTCGTTCTCGATCTACGGCAACGTGTTGCGAGGTAAGTTTGAGGCCAAAGTCTCAATTCTAACATCTATTTGCATGCTTGATTTAGAGATTCGACTTCTATGTCTTTTGCATGTAATTTGATTAAAAATATTCGACAATCAAATTAAAAGCAACTTTAAGGCAAAACTTTCAATTGCTGTACGAGTGTGTGCATGCTGCAAATCACCATTATGCTTAATAAAGACCGACAAATTTCGTGTTTCACTCCTAATAAGAAAAAACATGGACAAGGCATTAGGCTCTTGGAATACGGAATTACAACACAAGTCACATCAACTAGACATTATGCATCGATTTCTGTTTCACAACTCACATAGTAATTGCATGCTTAGGGTTAAAACGGAAATATGTTTGTTGTTGTCTTTTTGACAATGGACTCGTAATGACTGAGTATAGGCAGCTAGATGCGGGGGGCGGGGGGGGGGGGGTGAGGGGGAGATTGTGCATTACTTCGCCTAACCTTGTCCTTATCCATGACTTTGGTGCACGACCAGACTAATGAGTCCTTCGCCTTGCTTATGCAATTATAAGCAAGGCTTAAACCGGGTTCTGCAGCTTCCCGAAAGAAGTGCGGTGGCAACTTCCCTCTACTCATTTTGAGTATAATTCACACAATTCCAAGCATACTCACATATGCAAAGCCAAGAATTCAATTCTAGCAAAACCAAAGACATCACCTAATGTACCCCAAGTATAGGGGCCGGACCTAAAACAGGTTCCGCAGCTTCCCGAAAGAAGTGTGGTGGCAACTTCCTCTATTCGATTTTGAGTATACACAGTCCTCGATGCCAGCATACTCACATTATGAAAATTAGCAAGAATCCAATTCTTCGCAATATGGTGTCCACGAGACTGTACCTCGGGGCAGAGGACAGGACCCAATCCGGCCTGATGACGCCCCGCGCCGTACACTAGTCAATTAGTGTATTGACATTCTCTAATGAACCGACGTTAGGAGCTTCCCACTTTGGCAGCTGCTGCCTAGCAGCGTTCCTAACCTTGATGCTTAGCTTCTGTTCACGGGTTATTGCCCCTCTTTCAAGCTTAATTTGTGAACCATCACTTTCGGGGTGATACTTGACATCTCTTCTGTAATGCAAGGACGTCTCTAAACTCCTTCAGGACTTCGACAATCTGAGTTTTCAATTCTTGGCTCAAATTAGCCCCAATCTTAGTGGTATGTTCATGGCGCCATCAATCATAACATCCTCATCATCTCTCCATTGGGTGCGGGCGTGCATACCTTTTGGGGTTGTCATTGAGGTGACTCCTATGGACATCTTCGTGCTCTTAACTTCCATTGCATCTTCAACCTTGCTTCTCTTCTCACCCCCCTAGATGGACAGGCGTTAGCACGTAAACTGTTCACAAAGCATTCACGAGCAGATTTTTGATCCCCATAGAGTTTGCCCACTTTGTCGTCATCTGTCTCATTCTGCATCAGGAGTTGGTATGTTGAGATCGCGACTTTAACCCTATCAAGATAGGGCGCCCAATGATGGCGTTGAAGGGAAGGCGGATATCACCAACTATAAACTCCACCAATTAGACTTCTACCATACTTCTTTTCACCAAGGTGTACTGGGTTCACCATACCCTAGGGTGCAACTTCGGTTGCGGTTCGGTTTTTTACCAACCCAAATCAAAATCTGTATATTTTGGTTTTTAGATTTTCTATCCAAATCCAAACCAAACGCAACCGAAAATTTCGGTTTTTTGACTTTGAGTCCAAACCAAACGAAATTTTAAATTTGTTTTTTGGCCACAAAATTTCGGTTTTTTTGCCCACAAAATTACTAAACAAATTATTATAAATATTTAATAGGAAGCAAACAACAATCTAAATTTAACAATTAACATCCTGAAAATCTAAAATTATTTAAAAACAATCTAAATTCAACAACAATATTACAACCCAACATCAAAGCCATCTAAACTTGAATTAAAAAGCATTAAAGCAAGCCATCAACACTAAATTATTACAAAGCAATGCAGCAGCAAAAAATAACACAAATAAATCAATAATACAGAAATATCAAATTCTTCATCATCATCACCTCTTCCGTATCCTCTTCTAAACACTGAAACAGAATCATATAACACAAATAAACAAATAAACACAAATAAATCAATACTACAGAAATAAATTTATAACTAAAACATGTAGAATAAAAAAATTAAAAAATAACGAAATAATACAAAACGAATAGCAGAATCAACAATAATGAAAACAGAATCAAATAACAAATAATACAAAATAACAAATATACAAACAGAATCAAAGAACAAATAATACAAAAACAAAATCAAGTTCGACATGAAAAATATAGATCAATTCGACAAACCCTAATTCGACAAAAACCCTAATTCGACAAAAATCAAAAAAATCACAATTCCACAGAAATTGGTTAACAAAATTTAATTTCAGCAAAATAATTAACAAAAATCGACAAACCCTAATTTCAGCAAAATAAGTAACAAAATTCGAAGATTTCGAACATACCTTCAGGCTTCAGTCGAGTAAATTCGGAGGAGAAGCGAGTGAGAAGCAGAGGAGAACAAAATTCGAAGATTTCAGATTTGAGAGACGAAAGGGAAGAAGAATTGAAGAACGAAGAAGACTAGAAGTCGTAGAAGAGAGTGAGAGAGTGAGGAGTGAGAAGTGTCTGATTGTTTTGATTGAGGGCTTGAGGCGGATAAGGAAGAGAGGGTTAGGTTAGGGTTTTTATTTAACATGCTGAGTGACATTTGGGCAATTTGGGGCTTTTAAGTTTTGGGCCTTAACAAATATTGGCCCAACATGCTGAGTATTTCGGTTTCGATTTGGAGTTCGGTTCTCTGACCTTCAAACCGACTCCAAACCAAAAACCGAAATTCAAAAAAAATTCAGTCCAATCCGCACCGAATTAGGAAAAAAACCGAACCATATTTCTTGTTCGGCGTGGTTCGGTTCGGTTCGGTTTGCGGTTTTAAACCGTTTTAGTTTCACCCCTACCATACCCTCAGGCTACACATTCTATCCTCTAAAATCGACTGACGGCTGTGACAAAGGCTTAATCTCGTAGGGATTACACTTCAACTGTTTCAAGCATTCAGAAGTAATTATATCGGACGAGCTTCCTGAGTCCACCTGCACCCTCTTGACTCGCACATTCGCGATCTTAAGGTCGATGACAAGAAGGTTGTCATGCGGTAACTTTACCGGGCGTGACGATTGGCTGTTGGAAAAGGGGGTGGGTCGTCTCGTGCCACCTCTAGGACTTGGCGGCTGAGTTCAGAAAGATGTGTTTTTGTGCCTCTGTTGCTGGGACCTCCAGAAGCAAGTCCGCCAGCAATCACCCCTATCACATGATCAGTTTCATCACTCCATGTGGGCTGAAGGCGTGATGTTTCCCTGGGTTTGTCCTTCAAATACTTGTTCAATTTTTCTTAGTCCGCCAACTTGTCCAGGGCCTTCTTGAGTTCCCTGCAGTTCTCAGTCGTGTGACCACACTCTCTGTGAAATTCACACCACAGGTTCTTGTTCCTCTTGTTGACGGACCCTTGCATTGGGTCAGGCTTTGGTAACATGTCCTTGTTCTTAATGTCCAACTATATCTCACGCATGTTCACATTGTATTTTGGGTCATTCCCACCATCTCTCTTTTTGAAGGTTTTACCTTCGTCCTTGTCATTGTTTCCCTTGCGTCCATCATTCTTTCTTTTTCCGTTTCCATTTCCCTTTTTAGGAGAGTTGGGTCCTCCCATGTTGTTGATCTCATGTACCCGTATGTATCTCTGGGCGAGTTTCATGACGCCAGTATAGGTTTGAATGTCCTGCAACAATAAGTCTTGCTTAAACCTTGATGGCCTAAGGCTAGCTAAGAGAGAAGTGAACGCCACTAAGTCCTCCAGATTAGTGATTATCAACGACTCTGCACTAAACCACTTAATGTACTCTCCCAAATTTTCTCCGTCCTTTTGTTTGCAACTTAATAAGAAAAGGTTTATCTTCTTATAGCGTTTGCCAGCAATTAAGTGTTGTTTGAACAGGATTTCAATAACTGTAAAATTTGTAACAAAACCAGYAGGAAGTTCACTAMACCAAGTGAGAGCCATACCTTTTAGGGTAGTAGGGAAGTATTTGCACCATAACGCCTCGCTCTCCGTCTGCACGGCCATCCGAGTCTTGTAAGACGCCAAATGCTCTTCTAGGTCAGTCGTGTGACAGACTGTCGCGTACCTATCAAAAATAACCTATTAAAACTAACTAATGTAGCTAGTGGTAACAGGGTCGAATCCACAAGGAAGCAACAATTAATTATTAACTAATTAAAAGCATCTAGATTAGTAAAAGRGCCTTTGATTGATTATATTGACTACTACTAATGAAAGCAATGAATTAAATAAGAATAAACTACAATAAACTAAAGTCTAGGGCTATGGTTCACTATAACAACAAATTAACAATAATTGGGCATCAACAATTCACAATAAGGCACAA
>SNQN01009007.1:8040-22980 GCA_008642245.1 Bassia scoparia | reverse complement strand
GGGTGAGTGTGGTTCACGCAAAAGGAAAACAAAAGAAAATGAGGAAAAACACAAGTCAACGACCAAATATTGACTATTTTCACCGGATTCCGACGTAAAGGTACCATTTTTAATAAATGTGGCTTATAAAGGTATTATCTCACAAATTTTTTTTAAGAAAGGTACTAGTTCACAAAAGGGGTCTTAAAGTAGATACTTTGTGACAATTTTTCCTATTTTAATACACAAATCACAATATACTTTTGTACAAAGAATTAAAGAAAAAAATGAACTTTTTTAAACCAAAATAACATAGATCTAGTATATTAAAATGTTCAAGTAATCTTCAACAATCTGGAATCTTCACAATCTGTAACCTACCAAAAAAATTAAACCAACAATCCAAATGAGATTCGAAGTCGAAAATTAATCAACAAAAAAAAAACAATCAGAAAATCAGTTTTTTTGAAACAAACATTAATCAAAATATTTTACTGTAGATCTTAAAAACAAGTAAAAAACTAGATCTAAACAACGACAAAAACGACTCAGTCAAAACGAAAATCATAAGATAAAAACGAAAATTAATCAACAAGAAAAACAGAAAATAACCCTAAAATTAACCAAAGAAAAAAGAAAAAATAAAAAAAACGAAAATCAAACTGAGAAAAAAAAAAAGAAATTTGTTAGATCTAACAGAAAAACGAAAAATCAAAGAAATAAGAAATTAAAAAAAAACTTACTTGAGTGGAGGGGTGGTGGCGTCGATGGGCGGCGTCGAGCTGGCGTGGTGGTGGGAGAACGAAAGAGTTGAGAGAAGGAGATATATGAGATTATTAAGAGGAGAGATATGAGATATCAGTGATATACTGATATGTGAGGATAAGAGGTATGGAACGAATGATTTGTGCGTGGTCGCGTGGCACAATTGCATGGCCTAATTTTATTAATAATATTCAATTTTACCGACTACTTGACGGTCGGTAATTGTCAATATTGCCGACCGTATTGTTTTCGGTCAGTTAAATATTGACCGTTTTGCAGTCGYTATATTATTGCCGACCGACTACGATCGTTAAATCGGTCGGTAATGTATTTCCGATCGTCAACGGTTGGTGTCGTTCGGTATTTACCAACCAAAAGTTTTGCGGTCGGTAAAATTGATCGGTCGAAGTCAAATTTCTTGTTGTGAACTCATTATTATACTAATTAGCAAAAATAAATAAAGCATTTGTTAGTTGTCTTCTTCTGGTTTCAATTCCAAGCTTTAAATTTTCATTTTTCATTGAAGGCATATGTTTATCTGGATGAGGCACACAGCATTGGAGRTGTAGGAAAAACTGGCAGAGGTGTCTGCGAGCTCTTAGGAGTTGATACGGCTGAAGTTGATATCATGATGGGAACTTTCACTAAATCCTTTGGATCTTCTGGTGGCTATATTGCTGCTTCTAAGGTTTGTACTAACAAAATCAATTATATATGAAATTCGTGAAGAATAGTGCCTTCTTGATACTTGCTTGTAATTGCTCTGAGCATTGTCCAAGCCAAAACAATAATGGTTATACATACAACATATTATTGTAATTATTGCTAAAGTCTAAAGACATTACATAAGATCGAATTGTCAATTGGGAGATGATAAAGGTACATGCACTAGTGTACGTAGTGAATGGTGGCTTGGTGGTACTTGTTGTTTTGTGTGAGTGTGTGAAGGTTGTTTGTTTTGTTTTTCAGAAAGAGTGTGGTGTGAGTATGTACCGTATCGTTTTTCATAAGAATTGTATTACTGTGAAATAATTAATGCTTTAAATCTTTGATAAATGAGCAAGGTATATCCAGTACTCAAGTACTGTGTCCGCCTTATCATGGGACGTCAATTTCACCACAGCTGCAACAACAAATCATGTTCAATTAAAGTTCTCTCTGCGAGAAGATGGTTCTACGTAGCAGGTTTGTATATAATGTACCCGTATCTCTTAATGTGACTGTTTAAGATTATGTGTTGCGGTTGACTTACGACTTTTAGTTCATGTATATTGGTGCTCAAAAACTCACCGAATTCGTGAAAATAGTAATTTTTTCATCAAATTGAAGAAGGTGGTTTTCAGTCCTTGGGGATAATCGACTCTCCGGTCATGCCCATATGCTCTACAAGTTGGCCAAAGCCCCCGCATTTTCCTAGGGATGCTCAAGATAACGTAGAGCATTACACATCCCTTTTTAGTTTATCTTGATCTACAAAATGAGAATATTTTATGAGAGGAATGCCTGCATGCATAATGTTATCTTACTTTTATAAAATCCACAGGTGCTGTATAATTGTATGGATTCCCAGCAACGCCTTGTTGGTAGCAGCACCGTTTGATATCTGCTCTCACTTCAAGGAGGATCTTAGTTAGCTCTCGAATAAGTGAATGTATAATATATTAAAATCTAATTCTATAAAACAGAAAAACACTATACCATTTAAGTGATTTTCACACGAGTACGTAAATTTTTGTATGTCAAATTCAGTTAATTAACAAAGTTGGTGCACCAGTGGCATTTAAGTACTTCCTTCCAAAGAGCCAAAGAAGACCCTCTTCAGAGGAGGGAGCATAAGGTATTGTGGGAGTTTATTAAACCTCTTTGTTGTCTCCAATTTCAATATTGTTGTCACTGGACCTAGTTTGTTTGGATAATGAACAAAAATAGTAGCACAATTATATGATATACAAAAGTTCCCCTTTTAAAAGATATCATCACAAGTGATCGGTTACTACTTTTCAGTCTTTCTTTAATTGCTTCAAAGTCGATATTATGTCGCGGGAGGTACTATTCATTTAATTCAACTTAATGAAACAATACAGAAATAAGAGGAAGTATGTTTTTTTAATGTTCAATATGTTCATCTTATCTGTCCAATTCTGAGTATTTTGATGCTGGTACTAACTTTTAGCAGCTAGCTTTTGTATTGTTTTTTTTATCCAAATAATGAAAAAAGTTCATTATATCGCTCTTGGACCAGCGCTAATCATTCTGTGATGTGAATTTTCAATAATAATATAAATAACTTTATTAAATGTTAGTTTAGAACGCTCGATTTTAGACGGCTTGTCCTCAACACTTTGAAAGCGAAGTTGAAATGAAACTTAAAAAATCATACATATCAAAACAATTTTTGCCTGAGCGGAGGAATGAATGAAAACGTAGGACTTTGATCCTCAAACAATAAGAAGTAAAGAAAAAGGTGCAGATATACTTCTTACGTATTGAAGCAATGAGCGCTTTCCAAAAACATGAGCCATCTAGGTAACAAATAATACATACCTAAAATCATTTCATGATCGCGAGTTAGTATACACATTATATAACCGATTCTTAATAATAAGTAATACACTAAGATATGGATAAGAAACGTATACATTACGATATAATGAGATGTAACACAACAAGAAAGAATGGTTCGGTCGCCAAGCTTACGACCACAATTATCGCGGCAATCGGGTTTACCGACGCGACATTTCGCGTCGGTGGCCTTGTCGGATTGCGATCAGTCGTGAGGAGAGGCTAATTTCGACCGAAATCGGTTGTACATTACTTAAGCATCAATTATCGACCGACTCACCGACGAAACTTAGCGATTATTTTTTTGGACGAAGAAAACAAATCCGATAATATTTCGGTCGTGATTAAATTTCCCTAAAAAAATTGAGGGAAAACACCTTACGACCGCTTAGTTTCGGTCCGAGTAAAGCTAAATGGCAGTAATAGTTTTTAGTTTACTGACCGTCAGTCTGATCCGTAAATGTAATAAAGAAACTATAAAAAAAAAAAAGGAACATAGTGCATATTGCACGCTGGTTCCCAAATGCTTTTGTACATCTACGAAAGAGATTGACTTGATTTACCAATTAGGTTCTACTACCAAAACGCATTTTACACAATCTGTTAACACACTGTACAAAATCTCTTCATTTTTCTATTGATTACTTCGGTAAGTGTCGTGCATATACAAATGAGACAGCAACCTGCTCTAAGAAACAAAGCCTTGTTGCTACACGTTCTATTTGTTGGACAATGTACTCGATTATGTTGTCTGATGTCCGTACTTTTTCGGGAGGAGATAGCATTTCATTTTGTGACGCCAACAATCTCCGGTTTCTTCTTTGGCGGTGCCGAGATAAATTTAATCAAAAAATTTTACGGGAAAAAAATGGGCAAAATTTCCCAACTTTTCTACTACATTGAGACCCGGTTAATATTCTAGCAATAGAATTCTTTGATCATCTAAATATAAGGCTGCAAGGCCTGCAATCGCAACAAGCTTGGTTTTAGAGAGTACTAAAGCTATCTCTACAGTCAAACCAACTTAAAAAAGGGTGTCTTAATACTACATTCCTCTAACAAAGACTGAACACAGATTTAACATCAACCAATTAGCAGAACCATAAAATTATTACAACCAATTTGGCAAAAGTGAGAAATTTAAAATCACCTGACTACTATTTCAACAAAGCACGTTAAACACTTACAGGACAGCGCGTGTTGACAATTTGAAGAACATTGAGAAAAAGTACCAATTAATAGTTGAGGACACACAAACAGGGCGAATTGACAGTCAAATATTACGCAGCAACCAAAATTTTCTCATTAATATTAAATCCAAAGAACGATTAAACTGTTCAACTTTAAGTATATATGTTGTTGTGGCATTAGACACTATGATTATCTCTAGCTCAAGTGATTGACGAATCAGACAGCAAATTCAATTCTCTTCCAACACATTATATGCCCCAATAAATGGTTTAAAAATCATGAAGGGGAAAGAAAATGAAGCATATTCCTCTACACCCAAAATCTTCTGCTCAGGTAATTAATGTGCAAATACATGAAACCAACAATCAAAAGTATGTTTACTGAAGAGGGGATATATAATACCTTGGAGAGGGAAATGGAGTAAAATCTCGGCTGCAAACGCGGTGGAGCGCACTGCAGCAAAGAATACTCCAATGGTGCTTGCGAGGGGATTCAACACATAACCTCAAGGTCCTATGGCTTGCCCAATTACCATGGGCATATCATCCTGCAGAAATTTATAGTGTACTATTACAGCAGCAAACAGTTTATGAAGAAACAATGAAGAGAATTCTACTCGCTTATAAGCCATTATAGCTTTTATAGAATTATAACCTTTAATTTCCAGCAGGGAGGCAAGAATCTCAATCATTCGGCTTCGTTTGGCATCAGAAGCATGAGCCTGCCAACGCGAGCAGCTACAGATTGAAAAAACAAGTGTTAGAGCAGAACTTACTGTGGTAGAAGCGGAAGCGCAAAATGACAGACTAGAAAACACTTTTTCGGAGAGCTTAAAAGTCAGCATAAGCGAGTAGAGCCTCTCTTAGTACCACGGTGGGAAGGTGCGTGTGAGCGCTATGGAGTGCCATTTCATTTCTCCATATGAATAGAGAAGACGTATTCATGTTTCAGCCAAGTATCTTTCGTCTCTCCTAGTTTACTAAGTTTCACAGTACACACCAAATGATACCCTGTCTCATACCTGGATAAGAAATAGGAAAGATGAACAATTGACAAAAACCAAGTGAGCTAAGACGTATAAGACTTCTCAAGAAGTCAAGGCTTTAATCTACACATACGTTTGCACCCTAAAAATAAACTAGTACAAAAAACAATATGACAGAGGCAAGAAAAAGATAGATGAATTATTCGACAACAAATCGCAAATAAATTACTTGAGTCCTGAGCCAAAATGTCAAATTCCATTCCAACATGAGATAGGGAACACAGAAGCAGGAGTGTGTCACTCCCTTCTCCACATAAATTTGCTGCTGCATGGATGTTGGGCATCACGACAGCAGACATTAGATTGCCCGCTCCTGTCTTGCTGATTGAATCAGATTCTAAGGAGTCAGAAACAACCAATCATCCTATCCGAAGCAGCTGGTCAATTCATATGCAAACTAATTACTTTCCTGAATCAGCATGTTTTTAGACTTTCGATTATTTACAACATTAGACCTTCAGCTTTATTGGTAAAATAGGTATATATGGCGCGTACCAAGCTGAAAAAATCTCTCAATGCATTGGTCATCATCACCCAAACGCACTGAAAAGGCGCTTCACTGCAATTGAATAAAACTCATTCTCTGAAGGTGAAAACGATCATATGATGTCACAAGAACACACAACACAAAACATGCACACTGGCAACTGTCTTCAAATCCCAAAAATTACTACAATTTACATGTAAATTAAAGATTTTCTCCATTAATTTGCCTATCTATGCCAACCAAGCACCACACAATCAAACGAATACAACATACAGTATAACTGTAAGCACCAATCCAACAATTCAATCGATTTTAGAAATAGTTCCTTGTTAAGATGCGCATGCAATTAATTCAATAAGCTTTATACTAATGAATCATATAATGTTGTATAATAAGTTGATTGCTAACCAGCAAAGAATCACATGACGATCTTACAGGTTTCCACAAGAACTACTACAATTTGTTTGTGCACCTAACGTGTGAAAATACCTAACTTAGTCATTAGCTATATCGTAAAGTAACTGTCAGAGACAACCTCAACAATCAATTAATGCACACACCATACACCAGACCAATTAAGTAAAGGCTACCTTGCTCGACGAGAAACTCGTCAATGCTTGCCAACCTGTTGTCATGGAAAATACAATAAACATCAACATTCAAAATATAATTTATGAATACCTATATCAAACATCGGCTTATTAGGAAAGCAATACTATCACATAGGAAAGAAGGTGGTCCTTGTTGAACGTGCTCAACACCGCCTATTTCCAAGCCCAAAAACTCCATACTGAAGGTTTGAAACCACTTGCCTCGTCCTTTCCACTCTACATACACCCAGAGCAAGAACATCCTTTCTTCAAATAAACATGTACATATAATCAACGGCTCCATCTAGCGTTAAGATGTTCGGTAAAAGCTGTCATATATATCAAAACTAATTGATAATGCTTACTTATAAACCATGTACAATATATTTTAATACGTGGGCCAAGAAGAAGAAAAGCCAAACTTCCTTCTTCAATTTCCTTTCATATTTCCTTCATCAGCAGCATATCTCCTATTTTTCCCAAGAATATCATGAAAAACAAATTTTAAAAATTAACACAATTCACTTTTCACAACAATAAACATTCAAATTAAAATAAATAGCTGCCTCTAAGTTGCATGAGAAAACAAATTCTATAATCACCAAAACAAAATCTGATAAAAAGGGATTAAATAAGGAAATTGAAAAAGGTAAACTTACAATATAAAATTTTAAAAGGTCGCTTTTCTAATATCTTTGGTGTTGGGGCGCCTCCTCTACTAAACACCTAACAACCACCAAAATGATGCAAAATTATTCAGCAATCAATCAAATGAAACAATTGAATGAAATCCACACATTTTTCCAAACAAATGTGCTAAACAAACAACTAAAAATATATTTTGGGATATTAAATCAATGTAAATCATCAATAAAAATAAACCCTTTGCAAATCCTTCAGCAGTTCCATTTGAGTACAAAGAAACAACGGTGACTTTTTCTCTGCCATCATCAACTTCAAGATCATCATCCTTGAGAATCAACCGGTTAGGACTTTGAAACAACTTTGGATGATTTCCACATTGGAACATGAAAATTGGGAAAATTCAACTAGATTTGCATGTATTTCCCAACACGAGCTCGTGCTTGCCTATATGGAAACAAAAGGAACAATTAGTGCTGGAATATACATAGTTGCCTCGAATTCAAAAAGAAAAGGTAAACCACTGAGCAACAGAGAGAGGAGAAAAATAAATAATAGCTTCATGTTTTTGCCATTTTACCAAACGATATGAAATATAGAAAAATACATTGACGGAGCTAGGGGTGGTTGATGGGGGCTGCCACTGCCATCCCCGCAAATTTTTTGTTGTTTTGATTTCCAACTATAAAATGCCGCCTAATTTCACTATTCAAATGCAATATGGTTCATACCTGTAAAAATCCAAAGGTGATGTGATTAATAATTCTTTGAATAATCAAACCTATACTTACTAATTAGTGAACTCTGCAATGTACATCAACTCAAAAAAAAAAACATCATGATATCATAGATAATTATCAATTGCATCCGCATTCATTAAGAATTAACAACCTAATCAAACAAACTTGGTTTGGCAAGCCACATCTTTCAGATATTCGGGAAACCATTTTCTCACTAGCTGACTATGAGAAACATGAACAATTAATATAAAACAACAAGCACCATATGCCAAGGCTATGCACTAATTTTCCTCTTCTTGTCTTTTTTTCGGGTTCTTAACCTCTTCCTAATATGTCATCCTCAATATTATTAGTACAAACAAATTCTCTGCACTATGGAGGGATATTATAAAACATTCCCAGGAGTCTGATTTATTAGATGATGATTACTTACAGAATGCATGTCAAAACTGCTGCAGTATAATGTATATATATTTTTTGTGACCAAATACACATTTCATACAATAATAACAATTACAACATTCTTAGTGACTAAAATCATAGCAGTACTTATATATTAATTTTTCTGGGGTTTTGTTTACTCTTGTAGAGAGAGGACGCTGGAGTGGTCCGCTGGTGGAGAGAGAGAAGGTTCGAGGGTTCGTGGTTTGTGAGAGGATGTTTTGTGAGTGTTTGAGGGCCGAGTTTTGAGTGAGGAGTGTGTTTGATGGGCGAAGAAAGAGAAAAGGAAAGAAAAATAAGGGTTTTTTTTTATTTTTAAAAAAAACTCACCGACCGATTCGGTAAAAATAAAATTTTGTTTTTTTTGTTTTTTAATTAACGTGCTGATTTGTGGAGGGAAAGCTGTGGGAAAAAAATTTAATATTTTATCGACTAAATTATCGGTCAGTAACCGACTGGATTATCGGTGAGTACACGATCGATTGTATCGGATCGATATATTACACCGACAGATTTCGGTCGTGTCGTCGGTTGTTATCTGATCATGTTTTTCAGTCGGCCTAGCGAAATTCTAGTATGTTAACAGCTAAAGATTCTATTCCAAACTCTGTAAAATATTTTAAATAATAAAACTATTAAATACTAAAAAATTAATAAAACCTAACACAAAGAATATTTTGGTTTGAAGGAAATGGATAAAGAGAAGTAGAGTGATGTAGTTTCATTGGATAACAAGTGAGAAAGGAATGAAGGAAATAGAGGAGAGAAAATGGAGGGCTCGGAAAAATTTGTTCTAATATTTCTCTCCATAATGAACGAGATTGGAAGGAAAACTCCTCATTTTCCCCTTCCTTCCTTTCTCTTCCCTCCCCTTCATCACTCACCATCCTTCTTCTTTTCCTCTCACTTAGGGCTTGTTTATTTCAACTTTTTTTCAATTCTATTTAGTTCTTATACCTAATTTCACTCTATAAAATATTCATTAGTTGATTTCAATTATGTAAATGAACCTTGTTATCGAAGCAAAGTCTATTGATTTTTTTTTTTTTTTTTTTTTGGCACTTTTTGTTGCATGTTATTCATAATTATTATGATTCAATAAGCTAATAAAAAATTTTTTTAATCATTTATATGACATATATCATGACTCTTTTTATAAATAAAAAAAATCAAGTGATTAGAACGACCCTTAACTTTGTTTTTTTTTTTTGAACTTAGACCCTTAACTTTAATCTCGAGACCTCATGAGTTAAGAGTGAGATCGACCCCTAACTACTCAAAACTCGAGTTGGTAGTTAGTCTTGATTATTTGGCCACATAATAGGTATGTTTATTTTTAAGGCTTAATTTCAGCTCAATTCATTCAATTAGCTCAATTCAATTCATAATTTTTCTCTTCATAATAAAATTTAGTTAAATCAATTCAATTCACTGTTTTCAATTAATGTAATAAACCATGCGATTTCTTTTGATCCCTACCTGCATAATTATTCCGTCAACCTTGGAAATTTGGATAAATCATCAATAAAAGAGTGGAAAATGTCCATAACGGGACCATGACAATAAATCATACGTTGTCATTTGTCATTTGTCAATTCGAACAAATGATCCCACCATGCACGCATTGCTACTAGCTATTACGAAGTAAATAAATATGACCGTTAAATTTGATTATTTAAATTTATTTATGTTAAAAATGTTACAACAATATGATGCCACATAATTAAGTTCCTTGCTTTCTATTATTGGTGTGCTGTTGAATGCAAAGACAAACTAGTCATTCTGCATGAAGTAGCCTCCTTCTCTTTAGTTAGATCAATGCAATGTTTCAAGATTGTGTTCTCAATGTAACTATCAGCACAAACCCGTCAAAGACTGTTGATTGTTATTCAAGACATTACATATATGATGAATAAAATCTTAATTTAAGACAGAAAATCGTTCAAGATCGTTGTTGGCGTAGCATTGGCCTAATCCGACTCACTATACCTGGCAATCGGTCGGTTAGTCGGTATCGGGTCGTCAATATTGGTTTCAGAATTTACAAGTCGGTCATTTTTCGATAACAGGTCAAATGTCTTTATTCCATGACAATGTATTCGGTAGGTCGGGTCTAATTGTTTTTTTGAACACCTTTTTTTTTCTTTCAATGTTCTTGCAAACAAATAATCAATTATTAAGGTTTTTAAGACTTGAAAAATGTAATAATTGACTAATATACTAGAAATTATTCATTAAACTATAATATTATCTTAATCCTAATCATATTTTTATTTGCAAAAGATTGTCTAAGTAATAGGGTTTTTATAAAAAGGTTAAAAATGATAAATCGAAGACCGTACTCACTAGTAATTTTTTTATCGAAAGGCATATCTGCTTCTTTTTTGTTGTAAAATGTGGACTTTTGCAATATTTACATTTATTACATTGACTAATATTATTTGTGCTTGTAAATAATTAAACCATTCTTATAAGTGATTATATTAGACATCGGGTCAATGATCAGATCAGGTTTAGTAACAAGTCGATCACATTTTAAAACAGTTAGGATTCGGTAAAAAAAGAGTTTAATATTAAATTTTCTTATTCATAGCCCATTCTTTTATCAGATCGATTTTGAGTCATTTGGGTTCGGCGTTTGTTTTGTCACCTAGGCGATCACTCAACTACTCCTTTATAGGCTGGCGTATGTGCTTCCGCATTGACACATTTTTATTCATCAAATACTTGCACTGTAGTACTTTTTGAATTAAATTGTTAAAACTTATTCCTTATATTCAAATATTGGATTCATCCGAGAGCTAAGAAGAGTCTCCAATTTCATATTCCCTTTCCTTTCATTCTTTTCGCCTAATAATAGCATGTAATTACTGTATCATATCGCGAGTAATACGGTCTTTTCTTTCGCATTCAAATTTTTATTTTCAATATTATTGATTCAATTAAGGTTCGGATAATTAAATAAGTATATAGTGTTCTTTCTCCAAATAAGTTATATGATAATATGTACAGATTAAAATCAATAGTTCAAATTTAAATAAAAGTTCAAATTAAAATGAGTTATCAAATAATACAAACTACTAAGCCTTTTTGTGGCACGCTATGCGTGCTTGATATATCGTGCTTGAAACTTGTAAAAAAAATAAAAAAAAATATTAAATTCTATATTCAATTTGACGCTTTTTTGAATTGTCCTTGGTTTCTAAGAATTGTGTTTTTTTTTTTCAAATTCATAATTTTTTTACCAACCCCTCAATGTTTTAGGTTTTAAGTTAGTAGTTTGGGTTTGATAAATTTAATAACTTTCCTTTGATGGAAATATTTTATAATAGGCGAGCTGGGTGAATTAATTAAGGAAGATTTAAATAGTTGTTTTAATATTTACGAAAGGCGAAGTAAGACTTTTCTAGGGGGACACATTGGCTCTCCTTGACTTATTAATGAGATAAATTTAAAATAACAAAATTCTCCGCATTTTGCAGAACTCTTATTTCTACAAAACTTTCGTTCAATATCATTTTTTGTTAACTCCGTAAATAAAAAAAGGGAAATTCCAATGGTAGTGGTTGAGGTTTTGCGGAATCCAGTGGTAGTGTAATTTATTTTTATTCCCAATGGTAATGCTGAAATTTGAGAATTCCCAACCGGATGTTTAAGAGGAATATTCCGTTAAATGGGTGTTAAATAATTAACCATGGTTTGATTTTTTCCTCAGCCACCACTACTGATGACCAGCACCACGGACTGCCCATCACCACCAATGCTACCACACTAGCCTATGATGCACCCAACCAGTCATCAAACACTCATCATATCTTAGCCACAATATCCTATTCACCATCATCTTGCATCAACATCATCATAAATCATGTTTCAAATTCCCTACCAAAAATTATTCATATGATGTATAAGCTTTCGAAAATCAAATCAATTGGGTTTCCAAAATTATTAGAATTTCGAACAAAATCTACCCACAATCAAACCATGTTTGTTAAAAATTTCCAAAAACTAAATTTTGCAAGAATCACCAAATTTTTATTCGAAAAATCTATCAAAAATCCCTAAATTTGTTTGAAAATTCACCTAACAATCACCCCAAAAAAAATTCGAAAATTCACCAAAATCCCACATAAAATTTTTGAAAATTCACTTTAACGAATTCCCCAACTTCAAGACTTGCAAAAAGACTCCCAAAATTCGAAACTTGGCAAAACAAAACCCAAAATCGAACAAAATCCCCTTAAATTCGACACACCCTAAATTCGAAACCAAAAAAATCATATTTCGTTCAATGCTTTAAATCAAGTTTAAAACTCAAAACGAAACGATGATGGATTACGTGTATGATGAACGATGATGGATTGAAGTGGATGATGCTGGTTTGAGTGATGATGACGATGATGAGTTAACGATTATGACGTGGTTTTAGGGAGTTATAAGGGGGTGAAGGAGTGGAAGAGAGTTCGTTGATTCCATGAAAAAAGGGAAAATAGAGAAACGAGGGGCAGAGGAAGGCGTTGAAGGCGTGGTGTGGGAGGTGAAGGAGGAGAGAGAACGAAGGGGAGAGTTGCGTTAAGGATAGATCAGAAGAATTAACAGCCAAAACCCCAATAACGGCATTCCCCCAATTAACATTACGATTGGGAATCTGAACAAACGTCAACATTACCATTAGAGATGAAAAAATAACTTGACATTGGGAATTCCCCGAATTAAAAAAGAAGTAAGCAAAAAGTTGGTAATTTTCTAAGTCATTTTTTCTACAAGACACATCATGATGCTAATAGGTTCGATACACCGTAAATAAATTAAAAAAAAGGTTTCGATTACATCAATATTTCTATACTTCACATAACATATGACTTTCAAAAATTAAAAATCCAATATAGAAACCTAATGTAGTTGTTTCTCACAAACCATACATTTTTTTCTACTATTACTACATATGTTACACTGTTTTAAAAAACGGCATGAGTATTGAGTAATAATAATACGATTAGGAATCGGCCATGTTCATATGCGATCTGGCTCTTCCATAAACGCCAAAAGAGTCTAAAAAATAATACTTCATATTGAATTAGTATTGAAAATAAAAGCTTCAATAGGATCTACATCAAGCTCCGGGCTCATTAAATATCTTTGACAAAAACCCTAACATTTTCTTTCATATCCTCTAACGAAACTTCTTTCAATCTGATTAAAACCCTAATTTTTACTTGTCATAAGAAAGAAGCATAACAATCAACAAATAACATCCTAAACACAACCATTTATTTTTATATTTTAGAATTTCTAACATTTCAACAACTATTAAGAAAAACATGGATAATAGTCGACATGCAGCTCAGCTGAACATGGAAGAGTAGTGAAGGCAAAAACATGTTGGTTAGTAGCAGAAACAGAAAATATAATAATAAGAATGAAGGGAGACAATGAAAGATCTCTTAAAAAAGCATTGAGAGTTTGTCATTATCACTCCTATGAAGGTTAAATTTGTGCTTCTAAGTTTGGGAGTATCGTTTCAACAGCTCACCGGGCCGGAATCCCGATTTGCTAAGCTTATGGAGGGTTGTGGCGGGAGTGATTACCGGGGTCGTGGGTGGTTCTGATCACGAAGATGACCATCGTTAGAGAACGCTGGTAACGAATTATCAGTGAATGATTACTACTGGAATAATTATGGAGCTTAATCTCTAAATCTAAATCCCCACCTCAAGTCAGACTGGTATAAACTATATCTGAGTGTCTAGTATGTATATATCAATTTTCGTTTTTATGGAAATTGCTCAGTTTTCTACTATATATGTACTGATTTAATTATGTATCTTTGTTAAATTTAATCTTAATCTTTAACTGAGCAAGATTTTATTGATTTTATGTGTTAGGAAGAAATGATTTATATCTAAATATGCATCAATAATATTCCTTAAATAATACATCTCAAATTTCTACCTTAATAATATATATATCTTTTCTAACAGTAGTATGTAAGACCTTCTGTTCTTTAGCATTCAGTTTAGTTAATTTAAAATAAATTGATTGTATTTTCGCTCGTTGCAATTAACGATTAGTTCTTATTAATTAATTAAGGTAGCTAGTCCAATCTTTGTTAATGGTCAGGAGTGTTTTAATAAAGTCATTTGTTCTTCGTATTCTTCGTTTCGTGGGATAATTTCCGATTAAATGCGATCAACGTTTTACACGATTAATTCAATTTATAATTTAATATGTGTGTTTCAAGAGTTTAGCTTCTTCTATATACCACAAACCGGTCAGTGTTTGTACTCTTAGCTTGACATCAGTTGAATAAATGGACTTTATTTTGAGAAAGAAGTACCAATTCACATACATTATTAGGGTTATGAATGGATGATCATGTTACACGTGGAAGAAATGAATTGGATGCCAATTGCAACTTGTTTATTAGGGAATTGAAGAAATTAAGATGAATATGTGTGAACATATTAAGGCATTGATCTAACATACTGTATATGATTT
>SNQN01009006.1:11669-22883 GCA_008642245.1 Bassia scoparia | reverse complement strand
CCATGTGTCACTTCTGATTTTTTTATTTTTTTTTGTATAAATAAGTAAATAAATGGATACAATCGAAAGTAGAAAAAAGRTAGTGTGAAAAAAAAATTTACCCTTACTACTAAACTTGAAACAATATTATCTCAGTTATATAGTCAAAGGAGGAGTAACTGTGTCCCCTTTGGAATAGACATTTTTACCCTTTCACTTAACAAAAAAAAAAATTATTGAATTACAATGCTTTTAATTCATCTAAGATTTGTAACTCTATGTATGAAAGAAATTTCTCCATTTATTATGTCAAAGAAAAATAGCCAATAAGTATGCATAAAAGGAGAAATATCATGCAAAACTATGTCTTTTTGTTTATATCTAAATATTCAATTGGAATAACAATTATATTGTTTCTTTGATAGCTAAATTTCATAATTTTTCCTTTGTATGCGTTGAGTTAATGTATATTTTTAACCAAATTAAGTTGAACATTCAAATATTAAAAAAAATAGTTATCGCACGCATCGCGTATTCTTGTACATAGAGAGCTAGTACTACTATTTTCAAACGAAGTTGCTAACCAAACCAAAATTTAAAACAAAGATCACTTCACCAGGCCACCACATCCCCCCTAACCAGCTCACACCACCCACCTCACATATTGAACCACCGACCTTAGACCACCACCATCTCACACRCCACTTTCTACTACCTCGTAGGCCATAATGTACTACTACGAACGAGAAATCGCACCACATTCGTGTCGCAGCACAACTTCCAAAAAACCAGATGACACCACTACATTTACATGATGATAGGGGTATAATTGAGAAAATTTTGTATGATTATTTTACTAATATTTTCTTCCCCTCACACCCCTAATTAATGTGGAAAATGTGGATATGATCAATGAGTGTGTGAATTAGGACATGAGAATTTATATTAATCCGTCTTTTACGGTGGAGGAAATTACAACATCCTTGAGTGTGTTTGTACCATAGTTTTATATTTATTCAATAATGGAATTATGCATATGTTTTCTTAATCTTGAAAAAAAGATAATTCCATAAAAGATGAAAGATCTTAGGCCCTATTAGTTTATCTAATGTTTCTTATTGGGGACTATTAGAGCACTTTTGTCACAGGGCACCTTATTTTTTATAATGTCACTAGTAGAAAAATAAATGTTGGGGTTGTGAAAAAATCTCTGCTTTTGAGTGTCAAAAGCAGAGGTATTTTAAAAACCCCCAACATTTTACCCATCATAGAGCCCAAAAGATTAAGAATACCACAAATGTTGCGGTTTTTTGCAACCACTACAACTTTTGTGTTTGTCAAAGCCCAAGTCCAAAATAAACAAAGCCCAACTGGCCCTTTTAAAACAAACCTAACCCTAACTATCACTTTCGCTCTCTTCACGCCTCTCATCTTTCTTTCCCTTCCTCTCTCCTTTCTCTCTCTTCTCTTTCAGATCTTTCTCCTCTCTTTTTGCGGAGATTGTCGTTGTCCTAATGAAATTGAAACTATCCGACAACGAGAAGAAACAGAAATCGCCGACGTCTCATGGAGACGACGGCGAGTTGTTGTCGTGGCCGACGTTAATTCTCGTGGTTTGTCGTCAGTTGATGTAACTTCTTGTTCTTCTTATTTTTTCAGTTTGTGTTAATTCATTGTTAATATCTTGTTTTTTCTTGTTTTCTTAATTTGTTCATTCTTGGGTTTTCGATTGCAATTTCAAAATTAGGCTTTGAACTTTATTTTTTTCCGTTTTGTCGACTTCTATTTTCACATTTTTGTTTCCAAATTTTTTTCCTAGATCTCGGTTTTTTCGAATTCGGATCGAAATAGCGTAAGTTTTGGATTCATTTCCTGCTATTTTGGTTCAAATGTAGGTCTATGTTTGGGTTCGAATTCTTGTCTTTTTCGTATTTGAATTTAGATTTGTTCTCCTACCTCCTCATTTTTTGTTTTGTTTTTTCTACGGAATTGTTATATTCTTCTTGATTGTAGTTCTTTTGTGAATCTGCCAACTTAATATTCATTTATTGTTGTTTCATCACTTATACTTTGTTAACCGCCAGGGTGTGTTGATTGTTGAAATCTAATAACACCAATTTATGATGATGGGATGTTGAAGACTTAAAGATGGGATTCATGAAGAGTTTAGTCTTATTCGACTTGTAATTGTTTTATTTTAATATTGTACTAATTTAGAGTTTTACTATTTCTGTGTAATTTGCTTTGATGTTGTTAATTTGTGATTTGAATTTAAATTATTATTATTTAGATTGTGATTTGGACTTGTAATTTATGAGCAAATACATAATGAAGGGTTTTGTAAGGGTATTATAAAAAATGAATCATCTTTTTAACATAAAAACCCAAAAAKACAAAAAAATAATTATAATAACACTTTGAAGTCGGTTGGATTAGAGTCGGATGTTAATAATGAAACTCGGGTCCGATCCGGAGCCTCGGAGTCGGATTCAGAGTCAAATTTAACATCCAACATTTTGTAGGATCGGAGTGGAATGTAGCATAATCCGACTRCGATACGCCCTGTTGCCATCAGTAGACGAAACACGGGCTTAATTTAATTTTTTATATATAGCAGTAAAAAACTGGGGTTTTTAGCTAAAATCGCAACATTTGAGTTACTCAAAAGCTAGGGTTTTTGCGAAACATCTGATCAGTGCATTTATGCACCATCTTATGGTCATTCTCCGTCCTTTTCAGCCTTTGTTTCACCCAATTATCGTGTGTTTTCAGTCGATTTTTCCTTCATTCGTCACATGTCACCTAGACTTCGGACTTCGTGTTATTTTTGGGTGTTTTCCAATTATTTTTGAGGCAAAAGTTGAATACAAGTGCTTTTACATTTTGCATGAGGTGTTACAGGTCCATGCCGAGATATTCGGAGTCAAGCATGCTAAAGTCGACCTCGAAAGTAGGAACTTGAGGCTTAAAGAAGAAGAAGAAGTTAGAACACCCGCTCTCACCCTAGAGAGCGTCCGCTCTAAGCCAAACGCAGCAGCATCGCCCAAGGCCCTCAGAGCGCCTGCTCCTCCCCCTAGAGCATCAGCTCGTGAAGTAGTCAGAGAGGCAAAAAATTCAGAAGGTTCCAGAGCGTCCGCTCTAAAGAAATGAGCGTCCGCTCAGCCAGGTCAAGGAAAAGCGAAGCATTCTGGAGCATCCCAGAGCATCCGCTCTAAGGTGAGYAGCGTCTGCTCTCACTCACCCAGAGCGTCCGCTCCTTCACCTCGAGCGTCCACTCTCCTCCCTCGTGCCAGCTCACTGCTTTGTCTTATTGGGGAGCGCCCTCTCTGACTCACCTCGAGCGTCCGCTCATATTTGTGGTGGCTCATTTACTCCGAATATTCCTCTTCTCTCTCATGTAATATATAAATACCCAACTTTTCTAGGCTTAAGGACACACTTAGACTACACAAAACATTTGATTTTTCCAGTTTGTAGAAAGAACACCTTGGTTTTAGCTTAAAACATCATTCAAGAATTTCTTCTTCATTTTGCTATTCAATCCATCCATTCAATCTTCTAGTTTTTGGTAACATCTCTCATTTCCCTCTTTGCTTGTTCATTATTTTTTTATGTATTAATCTGTGATCTACCAAATACCCTAGATAGTTGTATCTACTTTCAACTCTCCTTGTTAGGTTTGAGTTAAAGTATTGACTCTATTAGGTATTATTTTGCTAGTTTAAGTTGTTTACTTTCATATCACATGTCTATATAGAAATTCCGACTGCTTTATGTTTTGTGTGGTTTATTTATGGTTCACTAGTAATGTGAGTACCTCTCTCTCTAGCTAGTCTCTAGCTAGGTTGAGGAGGAGATCAATGGCACTTTGATGATTGAGCATGAGTGATTGATTGTTTTGTATGAGAAACTTGTTGATGCTGTTCCTCTCAGCAATGGATTTGATGCTAGAATGGATTTAGTTTGCCAACTTCTAGGATAGAACCTTGACTAACATGTATGTGGGTGAGAAATCTAACATGAGGTTAGAGACATGTTAGTGGGGGATCTAGAGTAAACCAAACCGGGTTGTAAGTGAGGTAGGAATGAGAATCTAGTTTGCAAAGCTAATCGACCAATCGGTGGCTTGGTCTAAGTTGAGCTGTTGGTAATAGGTGCAAGAATACTAAGCCCCTTACATAAACTTGTCTTTGCTTGAAACAATTACTCATGATTGATATGATGCTGCTCCGTATTTGAAATTGGATTGTCGTACCTCTTTCCCCTCCTAGTGTCTTTAATCGTTAGTTAATAACAGTTTAAGGCTTAGTGTGGTTAGAATTGAGACTTATTCGATCGAGTAGTTACTCACCTTATCCCTTATCAAAAATCCCCCTTCATATGCATGCTAGCTAAAGTAATCCACATGTTCCTTGTGGTTCGAACCCTTTCTCAACTACGAGTAGGTTAGGAAGGGTAATTAAGTTTAATTGACCGGATTGGATTAGGATATACGCACCCTATGTCCGCCGATCAACACTCTTTGGGCCGTCCGGGGACATCAGTGTTAGTTAGTCTTTATATGATTGATTTCTTTATATGGCATTTATTTCTTTTCTTATCCCACTTCCATGATACATGCGTGCCATAGGCTATTGTGTGTCACTGCTAACATCTGCTTAGTTGTGTTGATGCTTTCCAGGAAGGGTCCTCCAAGCGCCTCACTCGACACCAGCATAACTCGACCTAGGATCGACACTCTTGAGGGAAGCTTGAAGGTTCTCCTCGACGGGCGGGCACTGAAGGTGTTTTTTGACACATCAAGTGAACCACGCATAGGACGGGGAGGGAAACATCAATGGCAAGCAATAAGCCAGTTAAATTAGCACTGATTTGGGGCTCCGATAACTATGAGCTTACAAGCGGGTTTCTCCTCCCTCAACCCACCAATTCACCATAAATCCCCATTACACCAACACAACATAGTTCACAAAACATTTTCGGTTGGACACATGAAGACCCATACTGAAACAACTCGAGTTTTGGAGCTTTGTGCCATGGTGCAAACTAACCAGAGTGAACACAGACACTACGAGATGCTTTTCTGCACTCTCTCACCGGCGTGCTTATAGATGGCTTAGAACCTTAGGCCAAATATATTGACCACTTGGAGGAAGTGGCCTGCCATTTCTATAAAAGTTTAACTCCGAAGAAAGACCGCGAGAAGAGAAGGAGCATGTCGCTACTGTCATGCAAGCAAGAAGATGGAGAGTCACTAGGTGAGCGTGGGAACGTTTTATAGAGTATGTTCGAGCTGCTCCCCATGATACTCAAAAACCAACTCATCGGACTTTCTATGACGGGTTGATCCCATCCCTAAGGCACACCTCAATGCCGCTTGGCGAGGCCAAATCTCAAAGGTCCCAAAGATGAGCTTGAGGATAAAATTAAAAGAAGTGGTGCGAGATTGTGCATGGTGGAACAAGAGCAACACCTAAGAAGCCGGGAAATTTGAACTTGACCCCGAGCAATTGAAGGCTTCATGGAGCAAATTGTTGAGAAAAAGATGGCAAATCCCAGGGGATCAACTTTTACTCGCTATAAAGCTCCGGTTTTCTCTTGTGACGTGCTGCGTGGTAAACACATAACGAGATCCTAGTTTATTGTGGTGGTAGGGATTTCCCCGAACAAGTGGCGGCTATGGGGTACGTATACAATAAAGAGAATTTCGTGACAATGTGAGAGTAAAAAGGCTATGAACAAGGTTGGTCAATCCAACATACAACACAACAACCCATATCAAGGAATATCACACCCCCAATCATCCAAGCCGGCTACTTTCAACAAGCCCCATTCACCACCAATTCCATCCACCTCTCAAACCCTCCTCAACAAAATCAACCCAATCTCCTATGCCTCAAGCATTCACCAACTCAAGACACCTACTCATCTTAGATCAATTCAAGAACCTCAAAGAGGATGTAGTGGTTTTCAAGAGAAAATTGAGCACACAAGGCTCCCAAATCAAAGAAATCAATTCCCACACCAAAAAAGAAGACTACCAACATGCTCAAATTATTGACGAGAGGGGCCCAACTTTCAAATGACAAGCTCCGGCACTCCGTTACCAAAGTGGCCTGCCACTCTGCATCAGTCACCTCACTCCGCCACTCCATTTAAGATCGGAAAGGTTTGGTGAGCCTAACGTGAGTCAACAAAGAAGAAGAGACCCTAAGTGAAGGAGATAAGAGGAGGTGAGTTAGAGATCATTGTAGAGTCAAGTGCTAAGTGGTGATGATAGTCAGAAAAGGAGCGATAGAAGGAAGAGGAAGATGGTGCGGAAAGCAAGAATGGAAGATGTCACTTCAACAACACCACAATATGCCAAGTATGTCTCGAAACCTCTATCTATGAAGCTTGTGGAGAATCAATAACACAAGTTCATGGAATAATGAGGACTCATCTAATGTCCCTTTCTTGAAACATCAAAGAGATGCAACTTATGCGAATCCTAAGGAACTTCTATCTAACAAGCGGAAGCAAGTTGATGAGACCATCTACCATCTCAAGTGAGTGCATCTTGCACGTAAGATGCCGCCTAAGCTAAAGACCCGGGAGCTACACTCTCGGTCGAAATTGGTGACTTGGGCACAAAGGGGGCTAGCCGATCTAGGGGCAAGTGTGACTTGATGCCTCTCCATTGCCAAACTTAGATTAGATGGTTCCTTCAAGAAAGTTGATTAAATGGCCGACCGTCTACCAATTCCTGTGAGAGCTAGGAATACCGATACGGTTGGAAATCTCATTGCCCCATGCGACTTTGTTGTCATCAGATTGAAGAGATCGACACCACCTCTTACCTAGGTCGGGAAGCTCTTCGAACTCGTGGGTAGTATATTGCAAGATAACACATAACTGAAGTGGTGGAGTAACGGTGTGTCGAATTTCTAAGTTGATGAAGCAACCAATGGTTGAAAGCTTTGCCGGATTGATCTTGTGAAGAGGAACTTGATGAGTGTAAGGATCATCGTAGAAGGGGATCCCTTGATAGGTGATGCATTATGAGGATGGGTGAAAATCTAAGGAGGCTATGGAACTAAGGCCTCTCTTGACCAACTTGTCCGGTGAGTGTGAACTCGGAGAGCTCCATGATCCAAAGGACAAGAGAGGAACCACGCCTCCTCCAAAGGTAGATTGAAACCCCTTCCCCTTCCTCAAGTATCTTTCATGAAGGCTTGTTGTTACCCTTTTTGTCATGCTAGCCTGATGACCCTTCTTTGGAAAAATTGAAACAACTTTGCAAAGTAATCAAGGGTAATAGGTATAAGCATTGAGATGAAAGGGATTAGCCCGAGTTTGTGCATGCATAGATCCATCTTGATGATGGCCATACTCCTCTAAGACCTCAAAGAAGGTTGAACCCACCATGAAAGAAGTGGTGAAGAAAGAGATCTTGAAACTCCGTGAGGCGGGGATTATCTACGCTATCTCCGAAGCAAGTGATAGTCCCGTCACGTCTCCAAGAAGGGGGTATGACCATTGTTAAGGATGACAAGGGGAATGATATCTCCACCCGAACGGTACGATGGAGGATGTGTATGATATCTTAGGCTCAATAAAGCCACAAGAAAGATCATTACCCCTTCTTTATGGATCAAATGTTGGAGAGCGAGCGAATTCTTACTTTTGTTTCCTCGATGGATATTCGGGATTCTCAATTCCGATCCATCCCGAGGATCAAGAGAAGACAATTTACATGCCCTTTTGGGCATTTGCAACCGGAAGAATGCCTTCGACTATGCAATGCCCATACTTTTCAAAGATGATGCTCGCTATTTTCTCCGATATGCTTGAGGATTTTTTGAGGTGTTTATGTGATTTCAGTGTGTGTGGTTCGTCTCTTGACAATTGTCTAGCTAATCTTGAGCGAGTTGAAACGGTGTCAGAGACATCTTGTGTTGAATTGGGAAAAATGCCACTTTATGGTCGAGGAGGCATGTCCTAGGCCATAAAGTCTCAACAAGGGCATTCAGTGATCCGGCCAAGGTGCCGCAATAGAGAAGCTTCCCCTACCCACTACGGTAACCGGAGTCCGGCCTTTCTGGACATGCCGGTTTACCAGTTCATCAAGGATTCTCTACATTGCGCGCCCTTGACCGAATTCTCATAAGGATAGGGTTCGAATTCGGAGATGCTTGCATAAGGCTTTTGAGACTTTGAAAAGTGCTTTGACTAGTGCCCTATAGTGCAGACTCCAGTTGGACTTCTTGAACTAATGTGTATGCGAGTGTTTCAGTGGAGCGGTGTTAGGCCAAAGAAAAGAGAAAAGCTTCACGATTGCATATGCTAGTAGGACATGGATGAAGCCTAAAAATTACACCACCACAGAAAAGAGATGCTCGCCGTTGTATTTGCTTTGACAAGTTTAGACTATATTGATGTGCAAACAGGTGGTGGTGTATACCGACCACACGGCGATCAGTCTATGGGCAAAGAAAGATTCTAAGCCCGCCTCATCGATGGGTACTTCTCCTCAAGAATTGTGATGGAGATTCGGATAAAAAGGGTAGTGAAAATATGTGGCCGATCATCTTCTCGTTTGCCCTTTGACATCCCATGTATAAGAAAGGAGCTACCTTGATGATGAACTCGGGATGAAACTTTGATGGAAATGTCTCCAAAACTATTCCTTGGTTCGCCGACATGGCGAATCCTTGTGTGCGGAGAATTCCTCAAGATTTCAATCCTCATCAAAAAGAAGAATGATCAAGGAATCGCCGTATCTTTGGGAAGACCCTACTTTACAAAAGTGTAGTGATGGGTTGTTCGGGCGTGTGTCCGGTATAGTGGATGAGGTCTTGACACATTGCCACTCTTGCCAAGGGGAGAGTGGTGTGACAAACGGCGGCTAGGTGCTTGAGTGCAGTTGGTGTGCTTTATTGCATAAGGATACTCACTCCTTCATCCAACGATGTGATAGATGCAAAGGACCGGAGGAACACAAGCGGCATGAGATGCCCAAAATTACATTTGCTGTGTAGCCTTTCGATGTTTGGGCATCGATTTATGGTCCTTTTGTGTCTTCGTGTGGCAACCTCTACATTCTTGTGGCGTCGATTATGTAACAAGGGATTGAGGCAAATCGCCCCTCCAACCAAGACCATAGGTGGGGTCTCTCAAGAAAGTTATATTCCACGTTCGGAGTACCTGATGCTTAATAATGATGGTCTCACTTTGCTAAGAGTCACTTCGTGCACTTTAAAGAGTATGGAGTCACTCAAAGAGTGGTTGCCCTACATCCCAAACTCAAGGCAAGTCGAGGTCTCCAATCGAGAGATCAAGAACCTTTAGAGAAGATGTGATCATCACGAAAGATTGGTCCTTGAGGTTGATGATACCCTTGGGCTCTCGACGGCTTACAGACTCCGATGTACAACTCCTTACCGCCTTGTCTATGGGAAAGGATGTCATCGGTGAATTGGAATACAAAGCTTGGTGTGCTTTGAAAGCACTTGAATATGATTTGGATCCGCCGGTAAAGCAAGATTCCTCAAGCTAAGTGAGTTGGAAAGCTTAGACATGATGCCTATGAGAGTTCGAGGTCTACAAGGAGCAATCAAGAAGTGGCATGATCGGAGGATAAGATCGTAATTCAAGTGGGGACAAAGTCCTTCAATTCTAGGCTAAAGTTGAGAGCCGGAAAACTCAAATCCAAGTGGTCCGGCCTTAGTGATCACTAAGTGTTCCATATGGATCATTTGAGATCCAACAGGTGATATTAAGTTCAAAGTCAATGGCCAAAGGATTAAGAAGTACTACTCCAATGAAGAGATCCCGACCTTCCTGTGCTTGGCAGTTGTGAGGGATGACCCTCTGTGTTTGAAAAACCTGATCTGGATGCCAAATGCTTGCCGAACCATCAATAAATCATTATAGTATAGCAAACTGTTTTCTGACACACCCAACATCTAAAACCTTATCTGTGTGGGTGGTGGCTGCCCTCCTAGCTAAGAGCATTAAGTAGCTATTAGAATGGCACGGATCTTCCGCGGCGACAACAATGGATGCCTCTGCAGTATATTGCTGCTGATGGACAAATATCAATATTTTTAATGTTGACGTGGAGTTCGCCATTTAGTTATTTAGTAATTGTGCATTCAGATTACTGCTAGAGATATCAACATAGCTTCCCCGGTCTTATGGCTACAGCCGGACACACTTTAGTTTGTTTTTGTTTAATTTTGGGTTTATGATCAGTCTGGCAAATCCGATAATCGAAGGCCACCAAAACCGAGTGTTAGAGAGCGTAAAGACGCCTTTGAGAACTCAGACCCTCAAGAAGGTCCCCTAAAAGAATCTGAATCAACACAATGAAAAGTGAGGAGAGCAGCAGAAAATATAGAGCATCAAGAGCTGACGGAAGCGCTCAGTAGATCAACAGCTATAACAGAAAACGTGGCTCTTACAAGCGCCTCAGTCCAGTATAAGCGGGTCCTCAACAGCAGAGAACTCTTTCCGCGATGTTATAGCATAATAACTTGAAGCGGTGCTTATGGTCTGGCAGTGAGCTATGATCAACTGAGGAGGACGATACGCACTCAACGATGGAAATTCCCTGTAGACGTAGGCGTCGACAGAAGAATTTCGTAGTACGTAATTAAGAAGGGACGTCGGACAACCAGCACTTCTAACATAAGCATATTACCTACACCAGCTTTCTCATATTAATTACCTCAATGCTCCAGGTCTGGTTTCGGGTTTCCGAAAATTTGCGGACACTATCGGTTCCAGATACCTCGAGTCCACCAAAATCTAACGAGTGCCCGTTCTGCTCACACCTTAACCCCAACTGTACTTTGAGGACGACGCAGCCTAGTGTCTCTTCTTACCACCCAATGGAGTTAATTGACTATACTGGGCCCAGATACACACCCCTCTAATCATCATCGAAACCACCCCAGAACTATCTCACCTAATACGGCCTCCAGACTTCTCCTTAACATTAATCAATCCATAACAATAAGCAAAGCTTTAATGATCACTCTCGAGCCAAAACCAAAGATTCCCACATTATCTGCTGTATTACTGTCATATCTGCAAAAGCCCCTGTCGCATCAACTAGTGAGCAGCTGGCAATGACGCTGCAATCCACCAGCATAATATCTAAGAATAGCATATCTGCACTCAATGATATTAATGCCCAGGAGAAGGAAGCGCACAGAAAGTGATATCCTTGTTGTTTATAACCTCAGGCCA
>SNQN01009005.1:0-11524 GCA_008642245.1 Bassia scoparia | reverse complement strand
TTAGAGAGTGTGACCAACAGAGGGGTTGGTTACGAGGGTTCAAGAAGTTCCTTGTGAACTGAGAACGAGTGTCTTAGATTGTAATTAGGTGTTGCATCCTATTATAATAAGACGAAGTCCTGTGTTGCATCAGGCCACAGTTTTTTCCCTCTTGGCGTTTGTCTTGAGGGTTTCTGTGTTTGGAAAATGTCTTGAGCTAAGTTCCTCGTAGACATCAGTAAACCCTGAAGAGTGAACTGAACGATTGAACTAGTTGGAAGAATGAATCAACGAGAGAAGCTTGAAGAAGGATACTCTACACAGAGACCTCCCATGTTTAATGGAAAATTCTATTCATACTGGAAGAATAGAATGGAGATCTTCATCAAGGCCGAAAACTACCAAGTATGGCGTGTCATAGAAGTTGGTAWCTTTGAAGTCACCAAAACCGTGAACAATGAGGTAGTTTCTAAACCTATGTCTGAATTTGAAAAAGAAGATTTTGATAAACTTGAATTGAATGCCATTGCTGTCAAACTCCTACATTGTGGTCTTGGACCTCATGAACACAACCGTGTCATGGGATGCAAGATTGCTAAGGAGATATGGGATTTGTTAGAGATAACACATGAAGGTACAAATGAAGTGAAGCGGTCTAAGATAGACTTGTTAATGTCTAAATATGAACGCTTTGAAATGGAACCTAAGGAAACTATTCAAGATATGTTTACAAGGTTTACTAACATCACTAATGAATTAGTTTCTCTTGGTAAGCACATTCCCTCTGATGAACAGGTTACGAAGATTCTTCGAAGTCTGCCTCAAGATGAAAGGTGGAGAGCTAAGGTAACTGCCCTCCAAGAAACCAAGGACTTCACCAAGTTCAACATCGAACAATTGGCTGGTTCCCTTATGACRCATGAGTTACATATTGGGTCCAGCTCAAGTGAACTAAACAAAGGAAAGAACTTGGCCCTAAAAGCTGATGAGTCCGAGGAATCTGAGGTCGATGAAGATGAGGCTGCCATGCTGGTAAGAAGGTTCAAGAGAATGTTTAAATCTAAKAAATTTTCTAAGAATTTTGTCAAGAAAACAGGTGACCAATCTTGTCATCGTTGTGGAGCAACTGATCATTGGGTGAAAAATTGCCCTTTGAATTCCACACAAAGAAAAAGGCAAAATTAAGACGGTAAACAAACGCAATGTTTAAAAGCAATGCAGAAACCTGATCTCATGAATACAGAACGAGCACCTGAAATGAAAACTGCTCATCTAATTTGATGCCCAAGAACGATGAACCCAAGAAGATATTTCCTAATCCTCAAAAGCTTACATCCTAACAAGGACTGTAATCGTAATGGAAATGATGTGAGATGAGTATGTTACCACAAAGATTCTAAGTCATCTAAAAAGCACTTAAAGCCTTATGAAAGACACGTTATTCATATGTCCTGATAATTAGAAATGTCATAGAACGGTATGTTCCAAACTCCATTCTCTTGATTTTTTGTACTAAAGAGCTTGTTTGAAGATGTTGAAAAACATTCCAAATCATACGGAAAACATAAGTTGTATACGTAGCTCCCCGTGTTTATAAATAGCATGTAATTAAACAACAGTGGTACAAGTTCCTCAAACCATCTCAAAGATGCGGGAACCTCAAGGAGCCATCCTTGAGAACTCAAACCCTGAAGAAAGAAAAATTGAGAAGGAACTCGACGTGCCCGAAAAACAGCGACAAAACTAACAGACGCAACTATGTCCCGTACCAAAAGGAGGAAGTAAGCTCCAGTGTGTTGGATAAACAGACCTAGAGTCGAAGATTAGATGTAATACGACCTTAAGCCTACCCAAGTATGTAGTAAAAAGACAAGACATCGTAATCTTACGCTAACTCGACAGCTAACAAAAGGTGTTCTTGCCACTTTTTTGAAACACCGTTCGACCTCCATATTAGTACGGAACGTCTATAAGAATGTCCGAGCATTGGAGCTGCTCAGAGCAAACCCAGGTTTAAGTGTTTAAAAACGAGTAGGGATTAGAAGAGGTGAAGATGACGCTTTTACGACCACGCGTTTATCTGTCATAAAAACGGCCCGGTGAAACGCGTCGTCCTCAAACTAATCACGTTATTCGGTGTTGATATGGCGAATCCAAAATCCCGAGTGCAGCGGTTTAGTGGGAAAACAGTGAGTACCCGCCCAGTACTGTGAGTCCCACAGCAGGACGACCGGACAACCACATACACTTAAGTGCCGCCACTAAGCCCTTTGGAACACCTGATCTGGGACCTGTACTACTATTTTCCTGTAAATAGTATAAGTGAAGAACTTCAGAGCTATAAAATAAGAACAACAGCTTACTTATTGTTTAGGGACCAAGTTTAGGTGATGAGACTCGTCCTTTCGATAAATCTTCGAAATAGCTGTATTTTTAACTAATAGTATATAGACATACAGACCAATTTGTACCCACCATAAAAAGTATACTCAAAACCCACCCTAGAGTAATTATTAAAGAAATTTTTTTTCTACCCTAACTCCAAAAAGACGTTTAATAATCCATACCAAAAAAACGCAAATCCGACCAACCGAAGAGGTCCGCCAAATAACGAGTTTTTGTCAGTTTAGTAACATGGAAAACAAAAGAAATCCAAACTGCCACGGCAAATGCACCAACAACCGCCTTCACCAATACTCTGAGACGCAATCGCCAATCCCACTGCTCATGAGGAGTGTTCAAAGAGTAATCACCCTTCCCATTGAGTACCCGGTTTCATTAAGGTAATGATAGGAAGGAGAGATAGCAATTTTTCTATTTGACAGCCGAATAAACGAAGGTGCGAATGTTAAATGACCTAATCTACGTGATTTCCACTGCAGACCCGGGAAAAATCCAATTTGATCCAAGTAGAGTTAAAACCAATGAACAGAACCCACCAGCACCAATTGGCTTAGATGTTATAAGGCGTCCAGAAAAACATTCCTAAGTTACTGAGTTAACTTAGTTTTAATCCTAACCTTCGATAACTTAATAAACCACTTAATCTCCAATCTCAAATAGGTCTTATTGCAAGGGGTGAATCCCACATGTTTATCCTCACCAAGTGGAGTCAACCTTTAAAGAACCTATAAAACCATTCACAAGGTGGACAACAACAAGCAACCCCTGTAGCATATATGATGTCTTAACTGCTCACGATCCCGAGCCAAATCTTTGCGATGGCCAAAAGATTCCAAAGTAAGTGTAACTTATGTAAATATTTGATTTGATTGTGTGTTAAGGAAAACCTACGAGTATCTGAACTAATCTTAGTCTAACGTATATTTATATAACTGTAGTATTGTTGATTACTGAATACTAATCAAAAAAAGATGCAAAACCCCTTATGAGACGATTAATTAAATTGAACAGCTAAATATGTCGTTGATGATTCTTTTAAAAGCAAATGAGAACTCCAAAAATTTTATAAATTATTCCCTGCAAAAGATGATTTTCATTATTTACAAGCAATATTATAACAAAAATCTAATCTAATCAGTAGATCCATATGGATTTGAAAAAATCACAAAGAATATTGCAATTAAGTCACCGGAAATCTATGTTGTCGTATTAAATGAAGCACCATATTAACATAAACTTCGCTGCTCACTGTAATTGATCTATTTCACGGCCTACCAACACCACAAGTTAAACATGCATTATTGCCACTAAATTAGAATAGTTAAAGGTATACAGTAAAATCGGCCACGCACGAATTTGCATTGGAACCCTTATTGAAATGTTTTTATTATAAATATAAAACCAAATGAATCGATGTACCATGGTTTCTTTATGTCTCTGTCACAGTGAACCGTGAAAAAATGCCTCTATTTTTGCATAGATTCTCACAAACCATTGATGAATTCATCACAATTAAATACTACCATCCTTCTTCTTTGTGAATCTCCATCTGTATTGTTGAACATCAATTTGCTGCTTAGCAAATAGTGTCCAAATAGGAATCATTAAAGTAGTGCTAAGAAAAAAGTAACCATATGAAAGAGTATTGAAAAGAGCAGAGAAACACTTATAATTTACAAAGCGAGACGATATCTAAGAAATCGATTTGTTATGTTAGATATGCAATAGTTATGTTGACTTAACTTAACTAGAGACATGCAACGCAAAAAAACACTATGTATAAACATATTAGATGTCAATAATGATTTATTAGTTGATTACATGTCCGTTTCGTTTTCTCTTATGGCCATGACCCACTTATTTGTGCGTATTTGTTGGTTTCTTAGATGCGACAATATACAGTAAGTGGTAAGTATTACTGGTTGAGTAGATTGGTATTTACAATATCAAACCAGCGCGATTGAGTGTTGGAAAAGAAAACACTCTCAATAGTTATTATTTTGGAATAAGCGCTAGCAACCAAACAGAGATATGAAAACTACATGAGAAGTATGTAAGATTATCGTCCCTATGAAGAAATGTTGGAAAAGATAGAAGTATCTCCACGTAATGAGAAATATCATATAATGGAATTGTGAGATAGTAATAATCGGAGGTCCTACTCGATCCCAATAAAAATAACATGCGTGACGGAGATTATGGTATCTCTTTAGTGTAGATGATATGCTATTAAATATAAACAGAATACTCCCTCGGTTAATTTACTAATCAGAAATTTTTATAGAATTCATACTCAAAGAAGATTTTTTAAACAGAATGGAAGATTATGTGACAATTTGAAAGAAAGAATCCACATAATTAATTGGCATAATAACACCCCGCAATTGCGGAAACGTCACTAACATGTAATAATTTACACCGCGTAAGTATAGTTGATTAAAAGTCTAACCTTATAGAGCCTTTGTTTGAAGTAACACCACCTCAAAAAATCTTGGACTCATCCCAACCGATCGAAATATGAGTTATATAAAAAATATAATCCAGTCTTATCAAAACTAAGCACTAAGCGTGTAACTAACCTTCTATTTCAACATCCCATTAGATGTTATCAATTTATTCCTCTTAAGGGATAAAAATATTACTCAATTATAGTTAACCCAATCGACATAGAACACACTAAACTAATTATTGATTGATGATTAACTTCGTCCCCTGTTTCGTAGCTCCCAGGTTTATATTGTAAACAATTACAAATTATGTACCTAGTATGAATTTTAAAAATCATACGTATATATGAATAACTCAAATCTAATTATGGACTAATAACCTAGTAAACCTTACAAAAAAACCAGAATGATATCATGCCATGGTATAACTATGTTAGTATTAAATAACAACCTGCTAGGATTTTAGAATATGTTGGCATCTGAATGACATATGGTATAACTATTATAACTTAGTGACTAGCTATTCACTAGTGTCAGATTATAAAATCAGAAAAAGCAAATAACGAATAGACTTCATCCGAACAAAATAGGTTTTGTCCTTCATTGTCACAACAGCCATTAGTGACAAGTTAGAAAAAGCCATTAATCCCGGACTCACCATTCTGACCTGAGCCTCCCTGCCGCACAGTGTTATTAATCACATGGTATGAAATGGGCCTTCGTCATGATTGCTAAGGTATGGAGAATAGAACTCTACTCGATATGTTAGATCCTGCTACCTGCCTAATACTCTCGACGCTCCCATAAAGAGAACTCTCCACAATGTCTCGATGTTGTGAATGCAAACATCCTGGTATTCTAAAGATAGAAATTCATCATGTTTCCAGCCCTTTTGAAAGCTTACTTAATGCGCTTCACAAGCAACCACACTGATAATACCGACAATAGATTAACATTTTCATACAATCTTTGTCAGGTATATCTATTTTTGTAATAAGTCCGATTTAAAAGTGTAGATAAAATGTGATAAAAAACCCCTTGGTTTTAAAACTGAGAAAATATATTATACACTGTGCTCTACCAATTTCTAAAGGGAAAGTTGCATTATATCAGATGCTTGATACATATTTTGTTAGAAACAAATGAGAAAACTGTGTAGTACATCGCAGAATCGAATCATCTTACAACCAAGCTACAGAGGATGGGAATGGTATGACCGATGTTAAGGTTATTGAACTCATAATGAAGTGGTTTCAATATCCTGCGTTTCGAGTGCAATTGTAAGATGCGTAGCCCACACAACATACGGACAAAGCGCAAGCAAAAGAAAACACTAATATTGTTTAACCCAACATCAAATATTTGTCTTTGCTTAGTCATAAGACTTACATATACCAAGATGATGAATAATAAAATTGGTTTAACCAATAGCGACTAAAGAATACAAATTATCCCATCACTTCCAAAGTCAGTCCGTTAACAGCCACGAAATTAGAAAGCGCACAGATGTTCTCCTAAGTGGTTAATTTTCGAGTTTTAAAAATCTCTAGCACAAAGAAAATAGCAGCATGCTGAACTTCAATAGTCGCGAAACTGGCAGAAGCATAGATGTAGATATGCCCTCTTCCCTCCATAACATTAAGACTGCCTCAAACTCCTCACACTGACTAACAAGTCCGTAAGCCAGTATGTTGCTGTGTGCGACAAGCAAATCGTAATGAGATCTAATCAACCCCCTTAAAGTGAATCAATAGTCCACGCTCTTTTCTAAACTCCGAACTATGGCTAAGATCTATAAATAACGACGTCGGGCACACTAAGTATAAATCATAGCGAATACTAAATGTACATATATCTTCTAACCACTCCTATATTCACATATTCAAAAGTGACCACTATATAGCACTAAAAGACATATTAAATGAATGCTGTAAATCCGCAATTTGTAATTCTTAAAAGCTAGAAGCGTAAAAAGACCATATCAGAAACCAACACTATAATCCTTGCTTGGGTCTGCAGTCTTTGGGATAGAGAAAACCCACCAGTATAGTAATCCCTTGAGTGATAGGCTTGCTATACTATTACCCCACGAAACTTTCGTAAATCCTTGCTACCTTACTAGCATTGTGTTCCTTCTCCAGTTCCTTTGGATCAAGCCAACAGCAGGATACGAGCTGACTGGTTGATGTCCTAAACTTGTATGAATTCCTACAGTATTCCACAATCTTTTGTGTACTCCCCTTCTAAGGATCCCCAGCGTCATCCAGTCTTTATCCCAAATTCCACAAGCCACTCTCCTCAACTTGCCATTTTACATATATAACTCCTGTTATTTAAATTAGCAAGTTGTATTTACAACATTCTTAATCAAATTTAAATACCTTTGTTAGACAATACTATCAAATCAGTACACTTTAAGCTGATATTTAGACTTAAGCATAAGTACGCTAGAAGACAATTTGAAGCCCATGTCAAATCGCGCAATCAAAACTAATGTTATGGTAATTATAACATTTCTAAAAAGTGTCCTATAAATCCTCAAGCTTAGAGAACTTAAAACACTCGATGTAAATAAATGTATAAAAAAAAATAATTCCACATTTTAAAATGTAAAGTATAATGTAGATAGCCATCTCCCAGTAAGCCATCGTCAATGACTAGATATATTCTTGGTAGTAATTACGAATACCACTCGAATGCTAAAAAATGAATGATAGCCAAACAAAATAATGTAAATAGATCTGATTAAAAGTGTAAGCCCCAGATTTAGATTAATTGCTTCAAATATCCCCAAAGTCTCATGCACCCAAATTAATTTATTCTCTCCTTATACCACATTAACAACAAATCATTTCTTATCTCATCATTTTATTAGCCTGCTCTTTCGTAAATCTAAAACTCAAAAATATTCATCACAGAATCAGCGATATGCATTACGAAATAAAATCTCCAATTTCCTAACCGGATGACAAAATAATTTTGTTCATTGATATAAGTATATCCATACCATACTAGATCCGAATCAATATAGATCCAAAAAGTATATAACCGACATCAAATCTATCAACTTAGACATTCTTTTCTCTTCGACCCGCACAAATTCGGATCCCCTTCGATGTCACCCACCACCCAATACCAACTTCTGAAAACGGACACGGAATCACCCAAATTAGCATTGCAAACCTTCTTGGCCCCAACGTTTGGAGTCCTCCACCAAGAAATTACCCCATAATTAATCTTTCTCAAAACTTCTCAATCCTACCCAATACCGCCCAACCCAAAAAACCCCTTCATATATAGATATATCTCTTCACGAACAAACTCTACTTTTATCGGACATCAACCAGTAAATCGTCATCCTCCTTGAAAATGGCCCATAAACCCAATATCACTCTGTAATTCAATAATACAAATGTAAATGCAATACGCAAACGCATTCAAATCCAAATTCAATTGACCCAGTCTGAATGTCTCAAGAAACGAGTAAAATCAGTACCTAGATTCATCCGAATGTGGATGAGTCATAGTCTCCGCTATAGTTGGTGTGGAATCAATCATAGGATAACGTGAACAAATCCTTGTAACATCAAGGCTAAAACTTTTAACACTCTTGCCGGCAATTAAGCAGAGATCCACGACCTATACCACATTCTTTGGCCCATTGCCTTGCATGAGATGGTTCCACCATCCGAAGTTGTCAATTCTTCTCACGGTGCGAGGGTACCATTTCGAACAACAGAGCCAGACCCTAATAAATCTTCATTACCATTTTTAGGTTCGATCACTCCCATTCTATGCTGCCATGGTTACAAAAATGGCGTACTTGCCTTATTCTTATATGTCCAGGATTTTATAAAGAGTTTTACAATGAAGAAGTGGTTCCCTAAAATTAAAATCACGAAAGAGTGTACGTTATGCAATGGTTTACCGTTGAATTACTTAAGTGAGTGTCCCTATTATTGGAGGCACGTTGCCTCCAAAACAGTTTTCTTAATGAACAGTACACCTACTTCCAGGTATACAAATGTATTGCGCATAATACCCCCAATGTTAATGCTGTCGATACCTCACCCATCCACGAATTATCCAAAATTATTAATCGGCGATTCCTCCATTGGACCGCCAATGAATAGCCCATCGGTTGAGAGGTCGACGGTCTCGCGACCAAGCACGAGACTAATCTATCATTCGAAGACAGCCATCAGGCAAAAAGTCCTTCTTTCCGCCATTCCAAAAAACCTGCTTGTTTGTGACCACTGCTATCGGCGGTTGCCGTCACGAAACGTCCAAGACTCGAGGTCCAAAATAGTGTTGCCCAACCCCTAGTTTATGTCGGCCATTCATGCGTTATTCTGACGTGTTGCGGAAACTAAAAATAACCCCTTAGATCAACTGCTGCCGTCCCATTGCGCATACTATGTCATCGAAAAGCCCACCTTACACTCACATCAGGACAGTTATTTAAGCGCCGTAAGGTGTAAAAATTGGAGAGCAAAATCGAGTTGTCCAGCCTGCCCATGATCGCGCTTCGTGAAAAGTGGGATGCATAAAAGATCCGATAAGAGTCCAAGATCTCGAGAACCAGACCACTCGTCTTATGGTCAATAGGGCGTTGGAGACCCACGAGAACGCAGAACGTAGCGGCTAGAGCCTCTCCCAATAGATGGCGCGTTTGCCCAGTACAAGGACCAGAGTGTAAGATAAGAGAGGAAGGAGGACGGTCCTGCGACAAGCGAAAGACTTGGGCAGAGAAAGCCACAGACAAAGATTGAGATGTCCCCAGATCCAAGTCCAACCGTGTATGAATACGCCCTTAGCAAATAAGGCTTAAGTTGACCTAGTGTAGGCAACACCTTGAAATACACGCAAACTGGGAACGCCAATGTGTCAGGATCAAACACAATTCTAAAGAAGTCAGTGAATGTTTTTTAACTGAAGAGAAAAAAAAAAAGAAAAACAGAGAAGGTTCAAGCAGAGAAAAATCAAGAAATACATAATTGTTCACCAGAATAGAAGAATGAGAGATAAAGTAACCACAAAAGAGTCAAACTCCATTTGGATCTGCATATTGATTCAGGAACCGCATTTGTGAAACAATGTGCCAATTATTACATCTGTGCGACAAACGAGAAATGAGAGGTAAACGAAGACCAATAATTAGTCAAGCGCGTAAGGTGTGCAAAAAATAGACCGGTAGTGCCCGCAGAAAATTGAGGCAAAGTAACCCAATAGAACACAATGAAAAGTCTCACCTCATATACTCCACCAATAACCAACTGACTGTCCTGAAAAACCCCAACTACATTCTATAGTGTCATTAAGGTCAAAATTCACTTAAGGTACACGGTCAGCTTTTGCCAACCCTTCAAATTCTTCCCCAAGGTCTAGATTTTAGAGATTTGTTAGCCGTACGTTAAGGATCCATACTAAATTGTAATATCCATCCATATGCTATTTCAATCCCAACCCTTCTTTGAAATTCAAGCGTTGTTTAGATTACAACCTCCCATCCAGATTGTGCTACCAAGATGTGATCACTTGCTGGAAAGTTCAGCCACATAGCTACAACTTCCTCACTACGTGTCCCATATACTACCCCCATGTCTACATACAACCGCTTAAAATAGATGAATAAATTTCAAACCAGTCTGCAGCCATATGCACATGGCACAAGAGGCGTAGGAGACAAGACATAAGGAAATAGCCTACTCTTCAATATAATTCCTTATCAATAGATAAAATGAAATCAAATCATGAAAAGAGAGATTAGATAAGGCCAAGACTCTAGAATAATCTTGCTACATTTCCTTCCCCTCTTCCCCACTAGAATTATCCCCACCCTACCCTTATAATTTATCAAACCTCGTCTGTACATATAACTTTGGATTTGGTTACCTTTTGCTTTAATCTACTCCTTAACCCTTGATATATTTTGTTGAAACATTCTGGGGCTTTATATCTCTGGCAGAACGAAGCGTGCATTATGAATTCATTTATCTACGCCTACTGCCTATTAGACTTCTCCAGACTCTGTAAGATGTATTAGTACTAGTACTGTGACCAAATATAGTTGCTCTAGAAAAGTGCAGACTCAAGATATAAATATATTTCTAATGTAGATGATTTTTTGTAACTATGAGATGATAATCAATATATTTGGACGTACTTTTTGAATATATATATAAAAAGCCCAATAAAGTGAGTAAAGATGAAGCCTAAACCTCTATATGTTGATTGCACAGGTAATATGATCCATAAGTTTGAGCATCTAAAAGTATATAGACTCCCCTGTCTCCCGAAGTCATCATTGATGAGAAGGAACCGTCAATTAAAAAGTCATAGGTATCGCAATTGGTATAGAACAAATCCTTGCACCCTGGTAAGTTTTGTTTCTCTTTAGTGATCTATGCCGTGTACCTGAATCGTTTCAAATAAGATTTATTTCACCAAACAATATGTATTAAATGATTGTGACCTATGAGTTAATTAGAGTTCGTCTATCTGTTGGCATTCAAAAAAGGGAAATGTTAGTGACCCTGTAAGGCATTTAAGTTTTATGAATTATCAACCCTTCCAAACTAGACCTAGAGAAAGCAAACCTCATATTTGTAATATCATTTAAAATAAAATGCGCTTCCTAAGTATGAGTGTTTATATTAACATGTGTGCCAAGATTCCATAATAACAGTCCCTTT